>NW_026508416.1:0-11014 GCF_026875155.1 Cherax quadricarinatus
CCAACCACCACCACACTACACTATTACCACCACTATCACCACCATCACCACCATCAGCACCACCACCATCAGCACCATCACCACCACCACCACACCACCACCACCATCACCACCACCATCACCACCTCCACTACCACCTCCACCACTATCAACACCACCATCACCACCACCAACACCATCACCACCATCACCACCACCACCATCACCACCACCATCACCAGCACCATCACCACCATCATCACCACCACCACCACCACCATCACCACCACCAATCACCAACCATCACCACTATCACCATCACCACCACCATCACCACCATCACTACTATCAACCATCACCACCACCATCACCATTACCATCACCACCATCAATGCCACCACCATCACCATCACCACCACCATCACCACCACCATCACCACCATCACCACCATCACCACCTCCACCACCATCAACACCACCACCAACACCATCACCACCACCATCACCACCACCACAATCACCATCACCACCACCATCACCACCACCATCAGCACCACCATCCCCACCACAATCACCACCACCATCACCACCGCCATCACCACCACCACCACCACCACAATCACCACCACAATCACCACCACCAACACCACCACCATCACCACCACCATCACCATCATCACACCACCACCACCGCAATCACCACCACCATCACCACCACCATCACTACAATCAACACCACCATCACCAGCATCACCACCACCACCATCACCATCACGACCTTCACCACCATCACAAAAATCACCACCTCCCCACCACAATCACCACCACCATCACCGCCATCATCACCACCACCACCACCACAATCACCACCACCATCACCACCACCGTCACCAACACCATCACCACCACCATCACCATCATCACCACCACAAACACCACCGCAATCAACCCCCCAAACCCCCAAACCCCCTTTAACCCCCACCTCCATCAACCCCCCACTAACCCCCACCACCCAAACAAACCACAAAACCCCCCATCAGCACCAAACACCACCACCATCACCACCACTAACCAAACCCCCAAACACCACCATCCCAACCAAACCCCCAAACCAAACACCACCATCACCTCCATCAAACAACCCCTAACACCCAACAACCACCATCACCACCCCTCACCACCACCATCACCACCCATCACCACCATCAACACTCCCCCCATCACCCCCACCAACACCACCACCAATTCCACTATCACCGCCCCCAACCCCTCCACAACCATCACCACTACCTTCACCACAAACACCCTCACTTTCCAACCCTCACCACCACTGCCATCACCCCCTCCCCAAAACTACCATCACTAAACAACCAAAACCATCACCACCACATCACCAAAACCCCCATCACCCCACCATCCCCCACCCCCAACACCACCACCCCTCACCACCACCATCCCCCACCACCATCCCACCATCACTTCACCCCCACCCCCACCCCTCACCACCAAACCCCATCACCAACCCCACCAACCCCCACCAACCCCATCACCACCAAACCCTCAGCACCAAAAACCATCACCAACCCCTTTATCAGCCCCCACCATTTACCACCCCATCACCACAACCATCACCAAACCCCCATCACCAAACCCCCATCAAACCCCCACCATAAACCCCATCACTACACCCCCAAACCCCCATTCCCCTCCCCACCACCATCACCACCACCATCACCACCAAAAAACCACCGCCCCTCACCACCACCACCAACAAAAACCACCACCATCACTACCACCCTCACCCCCAACCCCACCCTCACCCCCACCCAAACACCACCATCACCTCACCAAACCCTCAAACCCCCATCACCACCACCATCACCCACCCCATCCAACCCCCCAACAACACCACCATCACCACCCTCACCCCCCCATCCCCCCCAAACCCCCACCACCCCATCAACACCACCATCATCCCGCATCACCACCATCACCAACCCCTCCAAACACCACCATCACAACCATCACAAAAAAACAAACCCCCTCTAACACAACCACCATCACCACCATCACTATCACCACCATCAATATCACCAAACATCAAACCCCCAAAAACCCTCACCACCAAACCCTCACCACCATCACCACCCACAGCCACCACCATCACTATCACCAGCTCAACCCCAATCCCCACCACAAAACACCCCATCACTAAAACAAAAACCAAAAACATCACCCCCATCACCAACCCTTCCCCCCCACCAAACCCCACCACTACCATGACCCCCCACCACACCACCTCCATCACCCCCAAACCCCCCACCACCCAAACCCTAACCACCATCACCACCAAACCCTCCCCCAACACAATCACCTCCTCCATCCCATCACCATCACCACCACCATCCCCCCACCACCACCTTCACTAAAACCATTAACAACCCAAATTTTACCACCATACCAAACACCACCAAACAACGCCACCATCACCTTTCCCCCCTCACCCCCCATCACTATCACCACCATCACTGTCACCAGATCATCACCAAATACACCCCCCATCACCACTACCCCTCACCACCACTATCATCACATTTACCACCATCAAAACCACCATCAGCACCCCCAACACCACCACCATCCCCACCACCACCACCACCAAACCCCTCACCACCACCGCACACCAGCATCCCACCATCACTTATTTACCACCATAAAATATCCCCCCAGCATCACCACCATCAGCACCAAAACCACCAAAAAAACCATCACCAAACCACACCACTACCATCACCACCGCATCACCACCAAACATCACCACCACCCCTAACCACCACCATCATCACCAAACCCTAACCACCACTATCACCAACACAACACCACCCCACACCACCACCATCACCTACATCACCACCACCATCGGGCCCCCCACCACCACACCACCACACCACCACCCCTTTCCACCACCTCCTTCACTACCCTCAATATCACTACATCACACCCCCCATCACCACCATCCCCCACCACCTCACCACAAACACCACCACCAACCATCACCACCACCCCAAAACCCCCACCATCACCACTTTTCCCTCACCAAACCCTTACCAAACCCCCACCTTTCCCCCACCATTTACCAAACCCTCACCATCACCAAACCCCCACAACACCACCATCATCACCACAAATTTCCACCACCATCACCCCCGCCATACCACCTCTATCACCACCACCAAAACCAACACCCTCACCACCCCTTTAAACCCCCACCACCTTCAACCCCCACCGCCACCACCACCACCTCACCCGCCACCACACCACCACTATCACCACCACCATCACCAAAAACAACCCCCAAAGAACCACCCAAACACCCCAACCATCACCAACACCACCAGCATCACGACAACCCTCACGACCACCAACACCAAACCACCATTAAACCAAACCCTCCCCCACAACCCCCCATCACCAACTTCACCACCACCCTCAACCCCCCCATCACCACCAAACCAAACCCAAAAACCAAACCAAAACCACCACCATACCACCCCCATTGCCCTCAATAACACCACCCTCCCCACCATCATCACCACTTCCATCACACCACACCACTATCACCCTAACCACCCCCATCCCCCCACCACAATCACTACCCACTACCACCATAACTTTTAAACCCGCATCACCAACATTTAACACCACCACCATCACCCACTAAAACCCTACCAAACCCCCACACCAAACCCCATAACCACCAAAATCATGAACCCCCCATAAAACCCCCACCATCACCCCATTAAACAACCCCCACTATCACCAACCAATCACCACCACCATCACTATCACCATCACCCCCCACCCTCCCCCCACCTCCTTTACTAACCAAACCCCCACTTTCAACACCTTCACCACCATTCCCCCCCTCCATCACCACCAAAAACCCCTACCCCATTCCCCCACTACCAAAGACCACCACCATCACCACCCCCCACCCCCAAACCACCAAAATCACCCCACCAAACCACCCCCCATCACCACCCCATCACCACCACTATCACCAACACAATCACCAACCCCCATCACTATCACCATCACCACCACCTTCACCCCCCACCAAACCCTTCCAAAATACCCCTTAACCAACCCTCACCCACCAACCCCAATCACCACCCCATCAACCCCTGCCCAAACACCACCAAACCCCACCATTTACCACCACCATCACAAACCCCCATCACCACCACCAAACCCCCCTTTACCACCACCATCCCCCCCACCACCACCGCCATCACCACCACCATCACCAACCCTCCCCCCCACCATCACCCCCCACCACAAAACCCCCCTCACCACCAAACCCTCACCCCACCACCACCCCCAACCCAAAACCACCCTCACCACATCAACCCCCACCACCACCATCACCACCATCAACCCCACCATCCCCACCATCACAAAAAAACCCCCACCTCTAACACATTTCCACCCTCAACCCCCATCACATCACCCCATCCCAAAATCACCAGCATCCCAAACCCCTTTTCCAAAAAACCTCACCACCAAACCCTCCCCACCAACCCCCACCCTCACCACCACAGCCACCACCATCACTATCACCACTTTACCCCCAATCCCCACCACAATCACCCCCCTCACTATCCCCCCAAAAAAATAAAATATCCCAGCATCACCACCATTAAAGACCCCCACCATCACCACTACCATGACCAAACCCCCAAACACCCCCTCTATCACCACCAACACCACCACCACCACCATCCCCCACCAAACCCTCCCAAACCCTTTTTCACCAACACAATCACCACCCCCCCATCACCATCACCACCAAAAAAACACCACCAACCCCCTTACTACAATTTCCACCACTTTTACCACCCCTCCCCCACCACCCACCATCAACGCCAAACCAAACACCACCATCACTATCACCACCATCACCCACCCACATCATCACCAAACCCCACCACCATCACCACTACCATCACCACCCACCATCATCACCCCACCATCCCCACCACCATCACAAACCACCATCACCACCACCATCCCACCACCACCACCACCATCACTACCACCAGCACAACAGCATCACCCCATCACCCATCACCACCTTAACAAACACCAGCAAACACCACCCATCCACCAAAACCACCCAAAACCCCCTCACCACTACCATCACCACCACCTTTAAACCCCCCACATCACCACCATCAAACACCACCACCATAACCCCACCAACCCACCAACCCTCAACCCAAACCCCTATCACCAACAAAAATCACCACCTTTCCCTGACCACCACCATCACCACCAAAAATCACCACCACCATCGGGCCCCCAAAACCCCCATCACCAAACCATCACCAACCAAAAATTCCACCCTCACCTCCACCATCAAAAACAAACCCCCACCACACCTGCACAACCACCAAACCCAAAAACCCCCACCAAACACCACTTCCCTCACCACCAAAAACCACCACCTCCTCCATCACCATCCCCACCACCCAAAAAACACCACCTTTAAACCCCCACAATCACCACCACCATCACCACCGCCATCACAACCTCCAACAACCCCCAAACCCTCACCCCCACCCTCACCACCCCCCATCACCTTTTTCCACCTTTACCACCACCGCCACCACCACCACCAACCCCCATCACCGCCACCATCAAAACCACTATCACCACCACCATCACCAACCCCCACCACCCACCATCACCCCAACCATCACGATTTAAACCCCAGCATCACGACAACCAAACACGGGCCACCATCAAACCCCCACCATTACCACCATCACCAGCAAACCCCCATCACCCCTACTATCACCAAACCCCCATCACCACCACCCCAACCCCCACCAACCACCAAACCCCCAAAACCACCACCATCCCACCACCCCTTGCCACCACCAAACACCACCATCACCACCATTTATCACCACCACCCTCAAAACCCCCACCACCACCACCATCAAACCCCCACCACCCAAACCCCCCCACCACCCGAAACCCCCACAAATATCAAAAAACCATCACCACCACCCTCACCACCAACTTTCCCCCATTATCACCACCATCAAACCCCCACTACCACACACCCCCCCCTCACCACCACCACCAACAAACCCCCATCAAAACCATCACTACCCCCAAACCCTAACTTTCACCCCCACTCCCCCCTTTTTCACCACCCCCCATCACCACACCATGAACCCCCCACCATCCACCCATCCACACCACCAACACCCCCACCACCATAAACCAAACCCCCATCACCACCACCCCTCACCACCACTATCACCAACTCCCAAACACCACCTCCAAACACTTCAATATCACCACCACCATCAAACCCCCACCCACCTCACTACCATTACCACCATTTTCACAAAACCCTTTACCACCATCACCACCCCCATCCCACCAACCCAAAGCCACCACCCCCTAACCCATAACCCCCATCACTACACCAGGGACATCACCACCATCACCACTAAAACCCTCACCCCCAAACCCTCATTCACAAAAAAACCCCCAACAACACCAAAAACCATCCCACCACCACCCTCGCCCCACTATCACCACCACCATCACCACCCAAAATCTCACCACCCACCTTTGCCACCACCCATCACCACCACCATCACCACCACCATCCCACCACCATCAGCCCACCATCCCCCCCACCCTCCCCAACATCACCACCACCACCAAACCCCACCCAACCACCATCACACCCCCATTTACCCCACCATCCCCCCCACCATCACCAACAAACCCCCAAACCCCCACCATCAACCCAACCCCCCCATCAACCCCCACCTTCCCCGACAAATTTTTACCCCCCACCACCATCACCAACCAAAACACCACCCCCCATCACCAAACCCTTAACACCACCACGAAACCCCCATCATCACCACCACCCCCCACCACCATCACCACTAACAACACTCCACCACACCCCCCACCATCACCCCCACACCCCCAACCACCATCACCACCACCACAACCCCCCACCAAACCCCCACCCCCCACCATCACCACCCCCTCACCACCACTATCACCACCACAAACACCACATCCACAACACCACCATCACCACCACCACCACCACCCCACCACCACCACCACTAACACCCCCACAAACCAACCACAGCCAACACCACCAACCCTCACCACCACCACTACCCCCCTCCACCAACCATCAACACCACCATCACCCCCCCCACCCCATCAAACCCTCCCAAACCCCCATCACCACCACCCCATCACCACCACCACAACCCCCATCACCACCCGCCATCCCCCAACCCCCACCACAAACAACACCACCACCATCACCACCAATATCACCACCATCACCACCACCACCAACACCATCACCACCACCATCACCACCTCCATCACCACCACCACCGCCACCATCACCACCACCACCATCGCCACCACCATCTCCGCCATCACCACCACCACAATCACCACCACCATCACCACCACCCTCACCACCATCACCACCACCTCCATCACCACCACTATCACCACCACCATCACCATCAACACCACCATCAGCACCATCACCACCACCATCACCACCACTACCACCACCATCAACACCACCATCACCACCACCACCACCATCACCACCATCACCTCCATCATCACCACTATCACCACAACCACCATCACCACCACCATCACCACCACCATCACCACCATCACCACCATCATCACCACCATCACCACCACCATCACCACCACCAATTCCACTATCACCGCCACCACCACTACCACAACCATCACCACTACCTTCACCACAATCACCCTCACTACCACCATCACCACCACTGCCATCACCACCCTCACCAACACTACCATCACTATCACCAACACCATCACCACCATCATCACCACCACCATCACCACCACCATCACCACAACCATCACCACCACCATCACCACCACCATCACCACCACCATCACCACCATCACTATCACCACCACCATCACCATCACCACCACCATCATCACCACCATCACCACCGCCACCAACACCATCACCACCACCATCAGCACCAACACCATCACCACCATCATCACCACCACCATCACCACCACCATCACCACAACCATCACCACCACCATCACCACCACCATCACCACCACCATCAACCACCATCACTATCACCACCACCATCACCATCGCCACCACCATCACCACCACCATCACCACCACTATCACCACCGCCATCACCACCACCACCAACATCACCACCACCATCACCACCACCATCACCACCACCACCACCATCACCACCACAATCACCACCATCACCATCACCACCATCACCGCCATCACCACCACCATCACCACCACCATCACCACCATCAACACCACCATCACCACCCTCACCACCACCATCACCACCACCACCACCACCATCAACACCACCATCACCAGCATCACCACCATCACCACCATCAACACCACCATCACAACCATCACAAAAATCACCACCTCTATCACAACCACCATCACCACCATCACTATCACCACCATCAATATCACCAGCATCACCACCACAACCATCACCACCACCATCACCACCATCACCACCACAGCCACCACCATCACTATCACCAGCATCACCACAATCCCCACCACAATCACCACCATCACTATCATAACCATAACTATCACCAGCATCACCACCGTTACCACCACCACCATCACCACTACCATGACCACCACCATCACCACCTCCATCACCACCAACACCACCACCACCATAACCACCATCACCACCACCATCACCAACACAATCACCTCCTCCATCACCATCACCATCACCACCACCATCACCACCACCACCTTCACTACCATTAACACCACGTTCACCACCATCACCACCATCACCACCATCAACGCCACCATCACCTCCACCATCACCACCATCACTATCACCACCATCACTGTCACCAGCATCATCACCACTATCACCACCATCACCACTACCATCACCACCACTATCATCACTATCACCACCATCACACCACCATCAGCACCACCATCACCACCACCATCCCCACCACCACCACCACCACCATCACTACCACCAGCATCACCAGCATCACCACCATCACTATCACCACCATAACTATCACCAGCATCACCACCATCAGCACCATAACCACCAACACCATCACCACTACCATCACCACTACCATCACCACCTGCATCACCACCATCATCACCACCACCATAACCACCACCATCATCACCACCATCACCACCACTATCACCAACACAAGCACCACCTCCATCACCACCACCATCACCTACATCACCACCACCATCGCCACCACCACCATCACCACCATCACCACCACAATCTCCACCACCATCACTATCACTACCATCAATATCACTAGCATCATCACCACCATCACCACCATCACCACCACCATCACCACTATCACCACCACCACCATCACCACCACCTCCAAAACCCCCACCATCACCACTTCCATCACCACCATTACCACCACCACCTCCACCACCATCACCACCATCACCATCACCACCACCATCAACACCACCATCATCACCACAATTACCACCACCATCACCACCGCCATCACCACCTCTATCACCACCACCATCACCAACACCATCACCACCACCATCACCTCCACCACCTTCACCACCACCGCCACCACCACCACCATCACCGCCACCATCACCACCACTATCACCACCACCATCACCAACACCTCCACGACCACCATCACCCCAACCATCACCATCACCACCAGCATCACGACAACCATCACGACCACCATCACCACCACCATTACCACCATCACCAGCACCACCATCACCACTACTATCACCACCACCATCACCACCACCATCACCACCACCAACACCACCACCAACACCACCACCATCACCACCACCATTGCCATCAATATCACCACCATCACCACCATCATCACCACTACCATCAGCACCATCACCACTATCACCATAACCACCACCATCACCACCACAATCACTACCATCACTACCACCATAACTTTCACCAGCATCACCAACATTATCACCACCACCATCACCACTACCATGACCACCACCATCACCACCTCCATAACCACCAACATCATGACCACCATAACCACCACCATCACCACCATTATCACCACCACTATCACCAACACAATCACCACCTCCATCACTATCACCATCACCACCACCATCACCACCACCTCCTTCACTAACATTACCACCACTTTCAACACCTTCACCACCATCACCACCTCCATCACCACCATTATCACTACCTCCATCACCACTACCATGACCACCACCATCACCACCTCCATCACCACCAACATCACCACCACCATAACCACCACCATCACCACCACCATCACCACCACTATCACCAACACAATCACCACCTCCATCACTATCACCATCACCACCACCTTCACCTCCACCACCTTCACTACCATTACCACCATCACCACCACTATCACCACCACCATCACCACTGCCATCACCACCACCACCACCATCACCACCACCATCACCACCACCATCACCACCACCACCACCATCACCACCACCATCACCACCACCACCGCCATCACCACCACCATCACCACCATCACCACCATCACCACCACCATCACCACCCTCACCACCACCATCACCACCACCACCACCACCATCAACACCACCATCACCAGCATCACCACCACCACCACCATCACCACCATCAACACCACCATCACCACCATCACAAAAATCACCACCACCATGACAACCACCATCACCACCATCACTATCACCACCATCAATATCACCAGCATCACCACCACTACCACAACCATCACCACCACCATCACCACCATCACCACCATCACCACCACAGCACACCATCACTATCACCAGCATCACCACAATCCCCACCACAATCACCACCATCACTATCAC
>NW_026508417.1:0-10774 GCF_026875155.1 Cherax quadricarinatus
TTTGAAAAATATGATAAGTTTAAAATGTTTGAAAAGCCTCGAAAAATTCAATTCCATTAGCAATTCTGATAAAAAAGTTTGAAAATCCATGAATTTTAGCTAAAATATCAGGTTTGTCTGAAAAGTGTTCTAAATGCTCCAAATCGTCGAAATATGCAGTAAAACATCATTTTACCATATTCTTCGATTTTTTCAATGGTTGAGGTGGTTCATTTATTTCATATATTTTTTAAAAAAACCAAAAGCATTGAAAAAATCGAAAAATATGGCTAAATGATGTTTTACTGCATATTTCGACGATTTAGAGCGTTTAGAACACTTTTCAGACAAACCTGATTTTTTAGCTAAAATTCATGGATTTTCATATTTTTTTATTAGAATTACTGATGGAATTGAATTTTATGCTGAAAGTAACTTAAATATGGCATTTTAGTGTAGTATTGAGTCAATATATGTTTCTAGTGTGAAAATCCATGTATTTTAGCTAAAAAGAAAGGTTTGTGTGAAAAGTGCTCTAAATGCCCCAAATCGTCGAAATGCTTTTGCTATTTTTAAAAATACCTGAAGCATTGAAAAAATCGAAAAATATGGTGAAATGATGTTTTACTGCATATTTCGACGATTTGGAGCCTATAGAACACTTTTCAGACAAACCTGATATTTTAGCTAAAATTCATGGATTTTCAAACCTTTTTCTCAGAATTGCTAATGGAATTGAATTTTATGCTGAAAGTAACTTAAATATGACATTTTAGTGTAGTATTGTGTCAATATATATTTCAAGTGTGAAAATCCATGTATTTTAGGTAAAAACTAAGGTTTTGTGAAAAGTGCTCTAAATGCCCCAAATCGTCGAAATATGCAGTAAAACATCATTTTACCATATTTTTCGATTTTTTCAATGCTTCAGGTATTTTTAAAAATAGCAAAAGCATTGATAAAAATCGAAAAATATGGTAAAATGATGTTTTACTGCATATTTCGACTATTTGGGCATTTAGAGCACTTTTCACACAAACGTTTCTTTTTAGCGAAAATACATGGATTTTCACACTTGAAATATATATTGACACAATACTACACTAAAATGTCATATTTAAGTTACTTTCAGCATAAAATTCAATTCCATTAGCAATTCTGAAAAAAAATTGAAAATCCATGAATTTTAGCTAAAATATCAGGTTTGTCTGAAAAGTGTTCTATAGGCTCCAAATCGTCGAAATATGCAGTAAAACATCATTTCACCATATTTTTCGATTTTTTCAATGCTTCAGGTATTTTTAAAAATAGCAAAAGCATTGAAAAAATCGAAAAATATGGTAAAATGATGTTTTACTGCATATTTCGACGATTTGAGGCATTTAGAGCACTTTTCACACAAACCTTTCTTTTTAGCTAAAATACATGGATTTTCACACTTGAAACATATATTGACTCAATACTACACTAAAATGTCATATTTAAGTTACTTTCAGCCTAAAATTCAATTCCATCAGTAATTCTGATAAAAAAAATTGAATTTTTCTGAATCAAAAATTTGGAAAATCCATGAATTTTAGCTAAAAACCAGGTTTGTTAAAAGAGTGTCTAAACGCCTAAAAATCGTCGAAATATGCAGTAAAACATCATTTAGCCATATTTCTCGATTTTTTTCAATGCTTTTGTTTTTTTAAATATATGAAATATATGAAATACCTGAACCTTTGAAAAAATCGAAAAATATGGTGAAATAGATGTTTTACTGCAAATTTCGACGATTTGGGCATTTAGAACATTTTTCCCAGACAAACCTGATATTCTACTAAAATTCTGGATTTTCAAACTTTTTTATCAGAATTGCTAATGGAATTTTGAATTTTTCGGGGCTTTCAACATTTTAAACTATATTACATATTTTCAAAGTGGGGAAAAGCCATTATTTTAGCTAAAAAGAAAGGTTTGTGTGAAAAGTGTTTCTAAATGCCCCAAATCGTCGAAATATGCAGTAAAAAATCATTTTACCATATTTTTCGATTTTTTCAATGCTTTTGCTATTTTTAAAAATACCTGAAGCACTGAAAAAATCGAAAAATATGGTAAAATGATGTTTTACTGCATATTTCGACGATTTTGGGCATTTAGAGCACTTTTCACACAAACCTTTCTTTTTAGCGAAAATACATGGATTTTCACACTTGAAATATATATTGACACAATACTACACTAAAATGTCATATTTAAGTTACTTTCAGCATAAAATTCAATTCCATTAGCAATTCTGATCAAAAAATTTGAAAATCCATGAATTTTAGCTAAAAAATCAGGTTTGTCTGAAAAGTGTTCTAAATGCTGTAAATCGTCGAAATATGATAAAACATATTTTCCAATTTTTCGATTTTTCAATGCTTTTGGTATTTTTAAAAAATATATGAAATATTCAAAAATATTTCTCAATTTCATCGAAATTTTATGGGCTTTTTTGAAAAATATGTAATATAGTTTAAAATGTTGAAAAGCCTCGAAAAATTCAATTCCATTTGCATTTTTGATAAAAAAGTTTGAAATCCATGATTTTAGCTAAAAATACAGGTTTTTCTGAAAAATGTTCTAAATGCTCCAAATCGTCGAAAAATGCAGTAAAAAATCATTTTACCATATTCTTTGATTTTTTCAAGGGGTTTCAGGTATTTCATTTTTTTTCATAATTTTTAAAAAAAACCGAACATTGAAAAAACAAAAAAATTTCTAAATGATTTTTTACTGCATATTTCGACGATTTAGAGCGTTTAGAACACTTTTCAGACAAACCTGATTTTTTTAGCTAAAATTCATGGTTTTTTCATATTTTTTTTGATTAGAAATTACTGATGGAATTTCAATTTTATGCGGGAAAGTTAACTAAGTTTGAAAATTTAGGTTTATTGAGTTAATATATGTTTCTAGTGTGAAAATCCGTATTTAGCTATAAAAGAAAGGTTTGTGTGAAAAGTGGTCTAAATGCCCCAAATCGTCGAAATATGCAGTAAAACATCATTTTACCATTTTTTTCGATTTCTTCAATGCTTTTGCTATTTTTAAAAATACCTGAAGCATTGAAAAAATCGAAAAATATGGTGAAAAAATGTTTTTGCTGATATTTCGACGATTTGAGCTATAGAACACTTTTCAGACAAACCTGATATTTTAGCTAAAATTCATGGATTTCAAACCTTTTTCTCAGAATTGCTAATGGAATTGAATTTTATGCGAAAGTAACTACTTAAATAATATGACAATTTTAGTGTAACTATTGTGTCAATATATATTACAAGTGTGAAAATCCATGTATTTAAGGTAAAAACTATGGTTTTGTTAAAAGTGCCTAAATGCCCTCCCAAATCGCCGAAATAATGTAGTAAAACATCAATTTTACCATATTTTTCGATTTTTTCATGCTTCAGGTTATTTTAAAAATAGCAAAAGCAATGAAAAAAACGAAAAATGTTCTTACTGCATCTTCGACGATTTGGGGCATTTAGAGCACTTTTCACAAAACCTTATTTCTAGCTAAAAACATGGATTTTCACACTTGACATATAGATTGACACAATACTCACAAAAATATCATATTTAATTACTTTTCAGTATAAAAATTCAATTCCATTATCAATTCTGATAAAAAAGTTTGAAAATCCATGAATTATTAGCTAAAAAATCCGGTTTGACTGAAAAGTGGTTCTAAATGCTGTAAATCCTCGAAATAGCAGCAAAACATGATTTTCCACTTTCCGATTTTTTCAATGCATTGGAATTTTCAAAAAATATATGAAATATTCAAAATATATTTCTCAATTTCATCGAAATTTTGATGTTTTTTTTGATGGTGGAGCAAGAAATATGCAAAGTATAGTTTCACAATGGTTGAAAACCTCAGAAAAATTCAATTCCATTAGCAATTCTGATAAAAAAGGTTTGAAAATCCATGAATTTTAGCTAAAAAAACAGGTATTTGTCTGAAAAGGTGTTCTATAGGCTCCAAATCGTCGAAATATGCAGTAAAACATCATTCACCATATGTTTCGATTTTTTCAATACTTTCAGGTAATCCATTAGCAAAAGCATTTGAAAAAATCGAAAAATATGCTAAACTGATGTTTTTAACACTGCATATTCGACGAATTTGGGGGCATTAGAGAACTTTTCACATCAAACCTTTCTTTTTAGCTAAAATACAGATTTTTCACACTTGAAACATATATTGACTCAATACTCACTAAAATGTTCATATTTAAGTTACTTTCAGCCAAAAATTCAATTCCATTAGTAATTCTGATAAACAATGAAAATCCATGAATTTTAGCTAAAAAATCAGGTGTGACTGAACAGTGTCTAAACCTTAATCGCGAAATAAGCAGTAAAAATCAATTTAGCCATATTTCTCGATTTTTTTTCAATGCTTTTTGTTTTTTTTAAAATATATGAAATATATGAATACTGAACCATTGAAAAATCGAAAAATATGGTGAAATGATGTTTTTACATGCATATTCGACGTTTGAAGGCCTATAGAACACTTTTCAGACAAACCTGATTATTTTACTAATATTCATGGATATTCAAACCATTTTCTCAGAATTGCTTATGGAATTGAATTTTATGCTGAAAGTAACTTAAATATGACATTTTAGTGTACTATTGGGTCAATTATATATTTTTTTCAAGTGTAAAACCCCAAGTATTTTATAAAAAACTAAGGTTTTGTGAAAAGTGCTCTAAATTGCCCCATATCACGAAAATATGCCGTAAAACATCATTTTAAAACCATATTTTCTCGATTCTTTCAATGCTTCCGTATTTTTAAAAAAGAGCAAAAGCATTAAAAAATCGAAAAATATGGGAAATGATGGTTTTACTGCATATTTTCGACGATTTGGAGCCTATAGAACACTTTATCAGACAAACCAATATTTAGAGCTAAAATTCATGGATTTACAAACCTTTTCCTCAGAATTGGCTAATGGAATTGCTTAATTCTGAAAGTAACTTCTAAATAGACATGTTAGTGTAACTATTTGAGTCAATATATATTTCAAGTGTGAAAATCCATGTATTTTTATGTAAAAACTAAGGTTTTGTGAAAAGTGCTCTAAATGCCCCATATCATCGAAATATGCAGTAAAACATCATTTTAACCATATTTTCAATTTTTCAATGCTTCGGTATTTTTTAAAAGAGCAAAAGCATTGAAGAAAATCGAAAATAAGGTGAAATGATGTTTTACACTGCATATTTCGACGATTGGATCCTATAGAACACTTTCAGACAAACCTGATATTTTAGCTATAATTCATGGATTTTCTAACCTTTTTTCTCAGTATTGCTAATGGAATAGAATTTTATGCTGAAAGTAACTTCAAAATGACATTATAGTGTAGTATGGTGTCAATAAATTTTTTCAAGTGTGAAATCACCCCATGTATTTAGGTAAAAACTAAGGTTTTGTGAAAGAGTGCTCTAAATGCCCCAAATTCGCGAAATATGTAGTAAAAATCATTTTACATTTTTTCGATTATTTTTCAATGCTTCAGATTTTTAAAAATAGCAAAAGCATTGAAAAAATCGAAAAATGTTTTTAACTGCATCTTTCGACGATTAGGGGCATTTAGAGCACTTTTCACAAAACCTTCGTTTCTAGCTAAAAACATGGATTTTCACACTTGAAATATATATTGACACAATACTACACTAAAATATCATATATAAGTTTACTTTCAGTATAAAAATTCAATTCCATTAGCAAATCTGACAAAAAAGTTTGAAAATCCATGAATTTTAGCTTAAAAATCAGGGTTTGTCTGAAAAGTGTTCGAGATGATGTAAATCCTCGAAATATGCAGTACAACATAATTTTGCAACATTTCCGATTTTTTCAATGCTTTTGATTTCTAAAAAAAATATATGAATATTCAAAATATTTCCCAATTTCATCGAAATTTTATGGTTTATTTTGAAAATATGTAATATTTTTTTAAAATTTGAATAGCCACGAAAAATACAATTCCTTTTAGCAATTGTGATAAAAAAGTTTTAAAAGCATGAAATTTTAGCTAAAATATCAGGTTTGTCTGAAAAGCGTCTAATGCCCAAATCGTCGAAGTATGCAGTAAAACATCATTTTACCATATTTTTCGATTTTTCAATAATTCAGTATTTTCTTTATTTCATATATTTTTTTAAAAACCCAAAAGCATTCCAAAAAAAAAACGAAAAATACGGCTAAATGATGTTTTACTGCATATTTCGACGATTTAGAGCGTTTGAACACTTGTCCAGACAAACCCGATTTATTAGCTAAATTCATGGATTTTCATATGTTTTTATAGAATTACTGATGGAACTGAATTTTTATGCGTGAGAGTTAACTTAAATTTTAGTTGTAGAATTGAGTCCAATTATGTTTTCTAGTGTGAAAATCCATGTATTTTAGTTAAAAGAAAGGTTGTGTGAAAAGTGCTCTAAATTGCCCGGCAATCGACGAAATGCTTTTGCTATTTATATTTAAAATACCTGAAGCAATTGAAAAAATCGAATAATTATGGTGAAATGATGTTTTTTAACTGCATCTATCGAGCAATTTGAAGCCTAAGAACACTTTTCAGACAAACCTGATAATTTAGCTAGTAAAAAAATTCAAGGATTTTCAAACCATTTTCTCAGAATTGCTAGTGGAAATTGATTTTATTGCTGAAAGAAGTAACTAAAAATATGACATTTTAGGTACTATTTTGTCAATAAATATTTCAGTTTGAAAATCCATGAATTTAATAAAAACTAAGGTTTTTGAAAAAGTGCTCTAAAATGCCCCCAAATCATCGAAATAAGCAGTAAAACATCATTTTTTATACCAATATTTTTCGATTTTTCAATGCTTCAGGTATTTTTAAAAAGAGCAACATCATTGAGAAAAATCGATAAATATGGTGAAATGATTTTTTACTGCATATTTCTACGATTTGGAGCATTTAGAGCACATTCACACAAACCTATTTTTTTTAGCTAAAATTATCATGGGTTTTCACATTGAAATATATAAATGACACAATACTACACTAAATGTGATATTTAAGCTACTTTCAAAAAAAAACTTTTAATTCATTAGCAATAAAGATAAAAAAATTTGAAAATCCAGAATTTTAGCTAAAAAAATCAGGTTTGACTGAAAAGTGTCTACATGCCGTAAATCGTCGAAATATGCAGTAAAAACATGATTTGCCATATTTCCGATTTGTTTCAATGCTTTTGGAAATTTTAAAAAAATAAATGAAATATTTAAAAATATTTCTCAATTTCTTCGAAATTTTATGTTATTTTTTGATAAATATGAATATAGTTTAAAATGTTTAAAAGCCTCCGAAAAAAATTCAATTTCCATTAGCAAATTCTGATAAAAAAGTTTGAAAATCCATGAATTTTAGCTTAAAATATCATTGGTCTGAAAAGTGTTCCTAAAGGCTCCCAAATCGAGGAAATATGGCAGTAAAACATCATTTTAATATATTTTCGATTTTTTTTCAATTCTCAGGTATTTTAAATATAGCAAATGCATTCATAAATCGAAAAATATATTAAAATGTTTGTTTTACTGCATAATTCGACCTAATTCTATGGCCATTTAGAGCCTTTTCACATCAAGCGTAATCTTTTTAGCGAAAATACATGGATTTTCACACCTTGAAATATATATGGACACAATACTACACTAGAATGTCATATTACGTTACTTTCACATAAAACATCATTCCATAGCAATTCTGAAAAAAAAAAATTGAAAAACCAGAATTTTAAAAACCTAAAATATCAGGTTCGACTGAAAAGTGTTCTATAGCTCAAAATCGTCGAAATATGCAGTATAACATCATTTCACCATATTTTTTTCGATTTTTTTACAATGCTTTAGGTATTTTTAAAAAAGCCAAAGCAATTGAAAAAAACGGAAAAATATGGTAAAATGATGTTTTAACTGCATATTTCGAGACGATTTGGGGCATTTAGGCACTTTTCCACACAAACCTTTCTTTTTAGTTAAAACTTACATGGATTTTCACACTGAAACATATATTGACTCCAATACTACACTAAAATAACATATTTACGTACTTTCCAGCCTAAAATTCAATTCCATCATAATTCTGATAAAAAAAATTGAAAAACCATGAATTCAGCTAAAAAATCAGGTTAGTCAGAAGAGTGTTCTAAACACTCTAAATCGTCGAAATGGCAGTAAAACGTTCGAAATATGCAGGTAAAACATCATTTTACCATATTTTTCGATTTTTTCAATGCTTCAGGTATTTTTAAAAAGAGCAAAAGCATTGAAAAAATCGAAAAATATGGTGAAATGATGTTTTACTGCATATTTCGACGATTTGGAGCCTATAGAACACTTTTCAGACAAACCTGATATTTTAGCTAAAATTCATGGATTTTCAAACCTTTTTCTCAGAATTGCTAATGGAATTGAATTTTATGCTGAAAGTAACTTAAATATGACATTTTAGTGTAGTATTGTGTCAATATATTTTTCAAGTGTGAAAATCCATGTATTTTAGGTAAAAACTAAGGTTTTGTGAAAAGTGCTCTAAATGCCCCAAATCGCCGAAATATGTAGTAAAACATCATTTTACCATATTTTTCGATTTTTTCAATGCTTCAGGTATTTTTAAAAATAGCAAAAGCATTGAAAAAATCGAAAAATGTTTTACTGCATCTTTCGACGATTTGGGGCATTTAGAGCACTTTTCACAAAACCTTAGTTTCTAGCTAAAATACATGGATTTTCACACTTGAAATATATATTGACACAATACTACACTAAAATATCATATTTAAGTTACTTTCAGTATAAAAATTCAATTCCATTAGCAATTCTGATAAAAAAGTTTGAAAATCCATGAATTTTAGCTAAAAAATCAGGTTTGTCTGAAAAGTGTTCTAAATGCTGTAAATCCTCGAAATATGCAGTAAAACATGATTTTGCAACATTTTCCGATTTTTTCAATGCTTTTGGAATTTTTAAAAAAATATATGAAATATTCAAAAATATTTCTCAATTTCATCGAAATTTTATGTTTTTTTTTTTGAAAAAATATGCAATATAGTTTAAAATGTTGAAAAGCCTAGAAAAATTCAATTCCATTAGCAATTCTGATAAAAAAGTTTGAAAATCCATGAATTTTAGCTAAAATATCAGGTTTGTCTGAAAAGTGTTCTATAGGCTCCAAATCGTCGAAATATGCAGTAAAACATCATTTCACCATATTTTTCGATTTTTTCAATACTTCAGGTATTTTTAAAAATAGCAAAAGCATTGAAAAAATCGAAAAATATGGTAAAATGATGTTTTACTGCATATTTCGACGATTTGGGGCATTTAGAGCACTTTTCACACAAACCTTTCTTTTTAGCTAAAATACATGGATTTTCACACTTGAAACATATATTGACTCAATACTACACTAAAATGTCATATTTAAGTTACTTTCAGCCAAAAATTCAATTCCATCAGTAATTCTGATAAAAAAAATGAAAATCCATGAATTTTAGCTAAAAAATCAGGTTTGTCTGAAGAGTGTTCTAAACGCTCTAAATCGTCGAAATATGCAGTAAAACATCATTTAGCCATATTTCTCGATTTTTTTCAATGCTTTTGTTTTTTTAAAATATATGAAATATATGAAATACCTGAACCATTGAAAAAATCGAAAAATATGGTGAAATGATGTTTTACTGCATATTTCGACGATTTGGAGCATTTAGAACACTTTTCAGACAAACCTGATATTTTAGCTAAAATTCATGGATTTTCAAACTTTTTTATCAGAATTGCTAATGGAATTGAATTTTTCGAGGCTTTTCAACATTTTAAACTATATTACATATTTTTCAAAAGTGTGAAAATCCATGTATTTTAGCTAAAAAGAAAGGTTTGTGTGAAAAGTGCTCTAAATGCCCCAAATCGTCGAAATATGCAGTAAAAAATCATTTTACCATATTTTTCGATTTTTTCAATGCTTTTGCTATTTTTAAAAATACCTGAAGCACTGAAAAAATCGAAAAATATGGTAAAATGATGTTTTACTGCATATTTCGACGATTTTGGGCATTTAGAGCACTTTTCACACAAACCTTTCTTTTTAGCGAAAATACATGGATTTTCACACAATACTACACTAAAATGTCATATTTAAGTTACTTTCAGCATAAAATTCAATTCCATTAGCAATTCTGATAAAAAAAATTGAAAATCCATGAATTTTAGCTAAAAAATCAGGTTTGTCTGAAAAGTGTTCTAAATGCTGTAAATCGTCGAAATATGCAGTAAAACATGATTTTGCCACATTTTTCGATTTTTTCAATGCTTTTGGTATTTTTGAAAAAATATATGAAATATTCAAAAATATTTCTGAATTTCATCGAAATTTTATGGGCTTTTTTGAAAAATATGTAATATAGTTTAAAATGTTGAAAAGCCTCGAAAAATTCAATTCCATTAGCAATTCTGATAAAAAGTTTGAAAATCCATGAATTTTAGCTAAAATATCAGGTTTGTCTGAAAAGTGTTCTAAATGCTCCAAATCGTCGAAATATGCAGTAAAACATCATTTTACCATATTCTTCGATTTTTTCAATGGTTCAGGTATTTCATTTATTTCATATATTTTTTAAAAAAACCAGAAGCATGAAAAAATCGAAAAATATGGCTAAATGATGTTTTACTGCATATTTCGACGTTTAGAGCGTTTAGAACACTTTCAGA
>NW_026508421.1:0-13576 GCF_026875155.1 Cherax quadricarinatus
TTGGGTCGTGATCATAATTTTCCTCCAACAGAACACAGAGAGTATCTCAACAAGTAAAGCCGAGCAGCAGGGTGAAAAGCTCTGTTCCACAAGGCACAGTACTCGCTCCCATCTTGTTCCTCATCCTTATATCCGACATAGACAAGGATGTCACCACAGAAACCGTGTCTTCCTTTGCAGATGACACCCGAATCTGCATGACAGTGTCTTCCATTGCAGACACTGCAAAGTTTCCGGCAGACATAAACCCAAAATCTTTCAGTGGCCTGCAAAAACAATATGAAGTTCAACGATGAGAAATTCAATTACTCAGATAGGGGTAAACATGAGGAAATTAAATTTTCATCAAGTACAAACAAATTCTGGCCACAAAATAAGCGAAAAAACCAACGTCAAAGACCTGGATTGATCATGTGGGAGGATCTCACCTTCAAGGACCATAACATTGTATCAATCGCATCTGCTAGAAAAATGACGGGATGGATAATGAGAACCTTCAAAACTAGGGAGGCCAAGCCCATGATGACACTCTTCAGGTCACTTGTTCTATCTAGGCTGGAATATTGCTGCACACAAACAGCACCTTTCAAGGCAGGTGAAATTGCCGACCTAGAAAATGTACAGAGAACATTTTCACGGCGCGCATAACGGAAATAAAACCTCAATTATTGGAGCGCTTGAGGTTCCTAAACGTATTCCCTGGAACGCAGGAGGGAGAAATACATGATTATAAAAACACCTGAAAATCCAGAGGGCTAGTACCGAACTTGCACACGAAAATCACCCACTACGAAAGCAAAAGACTTGGCAAACGATGCACCATCCCCCCAATGAAAAGCAGGGTGTCACTAGCACTTAAGAGACCATACAATAAGTTCAGGGCCCGAGACTGTTCAACTGCCTCCCACACACAAAAGGGGGGATTACCAACAGACCCCTGGCAGTCTTCAAGCTGGCACTGGACAAGCACCTAAAGTCAGTTCCGGATCGGGCCGGGCTGTGGCTCGTATGTTGTTTGCGTGCAGCCAGCAGCAACAGCCTGGTTGATCAGGGTCTGATCCACCAGGAGGCCTGGTCCCCAGACCGGCCGCGGGGGCGTTTGACCCCCGGAACTCTCTCCAGGTAAACTCCCCGGTAAACCTGTTCATCACCCTCAAACCCCCAATCCATCATCCTCCCCACCAGTCCATCACATTCACCCCCAGTCCCTTCCCCCCATCACCACCAGTCATCACCCTTCTCAGTAGTAGTAACCCAGTTACCAGTAACCAGTGTACCAGTAGTTGACTCACTACCAACCGTCTCTGCCTGAGTTTACTGTCTGAATTCATATTGTGCTGACCATAGCAGTATTCAAAGACACCCTCACATATGGGTACTGTGGGCGGCCAGTCAGTTATACGAGAGTGACAAGGAGACAAGGTTACAGCTGTAAGGGCGCTCCCCACATTATCTTAATTATACGTACTACCACCTACTGAGTAATTACTTTACCCAATCCACGTGTTCGAACTCCCACATGATAAATGGGCCAGCGGTGTGGAGCGTGGATTTAAGTTTTTTAAAGGGGAATTCAAGACGTTAGAAGACTGTTTGTGAGTAGCCGGCGGGGCAAAGGTGAACCTCCAGCTACCGCTTTCCCTCACTCACCACCTGCAAGCCTGTTCAGCTGTTTTTTTAAAATCTTCCGGCTTAGTTCGTGGAAATTTTGTTTCCCACTCCGGGGGGGTTTGACCCGTTTTTTGAAATTAACCATCAAAACCCAGACTGTGGAATAACCCATCAGCCAAAAACCAGCCTGTCTCCTTCACCACCGCTCCTCCGGCGTGGCATGTTACACGTCTCCAGTCAGCCTTCTCGGGGGTTAACCAGTCACCCACCCAGTTTCAAACCCAGCGAGAGAGAGAAGTAAGCCACGAAAGTTCAAGCCCTGAAGTATCGTCTCTTTATCGCTTTTTCCATTTGGGATGCTAAGCGTGGTTTTCACCTTTCCTGGGGCATAGTGGCTTATCAAGCCACCTTCTGGTAGAGTGGAGTGCGCCCAGGCGCCACGAGGCATCTCACCACCCTATACACTCCCCCCACCAACCCACCAGCAACCACCCCCACCACCACCCACCCCATCTACCGGGGTTTTTGCAACCCTTGTACCGGTCCTATACTTTTTTTGGTCACAAAATTTGGTCAAGAGATGTAGCTGAGCGCCAATGATAAACCAAACGATCCACCGAGAAACGCATTTTCCCGACGACGGTGTTGTCGCGTCACACTGTGCAGGAAAACCCTTCCCATCACCATAACCCCTTTACTACTACAACTTCAGTGATTTTTTAAGACATTTTTTTTGCATTTAAAGAATTTGCATGGTGAACATTTAAGAAAATTTTTTTGTTTCTAAATTTTGGTTTTCAGTTAACTTTTTTCTTTACCCGTTATTTTTACAAATTTTTCAGTGTTTTCACTCTTTTTATATTTTTTTTATCTTGTTTTTTTTATCTACTCCTGTCTATAAGTATTATTTGTATGTACCAATCATCACTCTTGGTGAAGTGATTCATTTTTTTTATTGTATTCTTTCAGCGTTGTATTCTCCAGTAATTGTCATTGAATTCACCAGTGATTTTCCCCCGAAACCCAAATTACCATTTTTTTCTTGTGTTTTTTTTTTCGTATGCCCAGTGTCTATTCCCAAATTTTTCGCAGACTGTGAAACCATTATTTTGCCAGCAAATTTTTGTCGATCAGTCACAGCAAGATTTTGTTTGTAAGAAATACTAAAAAAAAAAAATAATAATACGTGATTAAGTTTGTGTGCCCCGCCACTTAAGTGTTACACTACCCGTTTTTGTTCATTTTTTTTTATTTTTTATTCATATTTTTATATTTCTTTGAACAAATCACTTTTGATGCTTTTTCAATTATTTTTAAAAACGAAATTTTTTCTTTACTCTGTTTAAGAAAATTTTTTTTGTCAATTTTACAATTAAATTTAAAGTTTTCAATCATTTTTCTAAAATTTTATTTTATTTTTAACCTGATTTTTTCCCAGTGACCTTGTTCTGCAGTAATTATTTTTTGCACTTTTTCTGCAGTGAATTATTTTGTTGCACTTGTTCTCATAATTATTTTTTTTTATTGATATTTTATAAATTATATTTTTTTTTTTGTTATGTATTCTAGAAAATACTTAAATTTCCCATTAACAATTTAGAATTTATTTTCACTTTTTAATTGATTTAAAATTTTTTTAAATTTAATTTTCTTTATTAGCAAAAAAACAGCTCATTTTGCATTTAATTCATCTCCAGTAATATTTTTAACTTGTTATTTCAATGAACTTTTTTTATTTTGGGCCAATAGCCTTCACATTATTGTCCTTCCTCTTGCAGTGATCTTAGACATTTTTTTTTTATTCCTTCTGCAAATTTAGTTGCATCTCTTTTATTTAAATTTCTACTTTTTTGTATCATTTTTATTGTTCTTTTATTTTTCCCTTTATTTTTCCGGCAAATTTGCCATTAGTCTCACATACCGTAAATGATACTTTGGGAAGTCGATACTCAACCTTCAGGCTACTTTGCCCCTGCATCTCCCACATTTCCTTAGCACTGCAAACCGACCCAGACACCGAATATAAAGTTATACTCGTGTTTCCCTGATGCTTACCTTTTTTAAAAAGGGTCCAGTACCATTTTGAAGCATGGTTTGGGGCCAAATCTTTCTCGGCTGGTGCTCTATTTGAAGGCCTCCTTAAAGGGGAAAGTCTTATCAACTTGCTAAAAACCTTCATCGTCCCCTGCTGCTTTTTCACGTTGTTGTCCCGAATCGAGTTTTTCGGAACTTACTAAGTGGCACAATATGAGAACGATTCTTTTTTTTCCCTTGCCCAAAAAAACAGCTGATCCATTTTCGTTTTTGGGAACAAGTGAATCTACCCCCATGATAATAAATCGTTGAGTGCATTTGCTTTTAAATTTAGACAAACTTTTACACTTTTATAAATGCTGCCATTTCCCATTTTTTTGTCCCTGACAGGATAAACCATCCACAGCATCGTTTCTAAAAGGGCAGTTTTTGGGAGCAATCAAAGAACTAATGCCGCCTCTTCTGTGGGTTTTATGAGGCCATCCCCAACGTGACAGGGAAACCCACTTACACCCTTTAAAAACATTACTTTTCCTTTTTGGCCCCCGGGGGTTTTTTTCCCATGTTTTAAAAAATAAGTCCACAAAATTCCTCATCTCACCACCCTGTTGCGCCACAGAGAAAAACGTGGTCGTCAACCATCCAAGATCACCAAGAACCATGAAAACAGATCTTTATACACCTCGAAAATTTTCAAGACTTCAGTAACCATAGTCGGGGGAATTTTTACAACTGTGGTTTTCCGGGGCCCATATTAAATTTAATTTTCCTGATAGTTACCCAAAGAGACGTCGAGATGAGATACCCTTTTTTTCCCTACTGAACTTATCAAGAATACAGGACATTGACTCGGGGTGAAATGCCTCTATAACCTTCAGTACTCTGGTCTTTCCGTGGCCGTTCCAACCCAGAACCCTAAGAAACAGAAAATCGGTTCTAAAAATAACCAAACCGGGCCATTCTTCCAATTCTCAAAAAAACCCCAGAACCAGGTTCATTCTTCCATTCGGGAATTTCCCAGCCCCCATCAAACCCCCCAGGGTGACAATATTTGATAAGATACCCCCATCCCCGTTCAAAATTCCCTTTTGAACCTTAAGCATCTCGAAATGACAATCCTCTATATTTTTTCACATGTCCACAAAGATTTTGGGGAGAAGTAAAACAATTTTTTCTGAGAAAAACCCTTTTTTTGTTGCACAAATTCCAATGCAACCATAGGCCCTATAGTGCAAGCACTGTTCATAATGCGCCCTTCATTTTTCAGACTGGTGCCAAGTCATTTTTAAGGTCTATTTTTTTAAGGATAAGCAGTTACACACCTTCTCGTAGAACCGACTTGGCCCCTTAGTGGAGTGCGGTTCTCACCGCGGCCCAGGTCGGACTTTCCCTAACCTTTCTACCAAAGGTAAGATTTTCACGTTTCCTTCCTTGTTGTCCCCAAATTTTACTTTCCCGGGTGCCTTCTACGGGGATTTGTTTCCATGCAGACAAAACGCATTGGCTCGCCCTTTTACGTGGCATGCCCAAATTGACGACTTGACCCGTTCCATTCGGGGGTTCCCGCTTGGATAGAAATCTTTATACTGCTCAGAGTTGATGACGGATTAAGCCCCTTACAAGCAATCTTTCTCCAGACGTCCCCAAAAGCTCAGCACTGTAATTCTGTCACTCCCATCAGTGTTCCACCTAACCTTCAGACTTGCAGGATAGTCCGATGCCTCAAGGTCCGAGGACACTCAGATTCCCTTTGAGGCACAACCTACCCCCTAAATGACTGCTATTCGAGTAGTTTTCTCCCCAGGGATGCCTTGCAAAAACGATTACTTAAACTAGAAATCCCTCTTGTTGATGTCAAAACCCCGTCTGCAAAAGACTCTCTTTGCGCTTGCCCACTAAGTGTCTTATTGTTCCTGTGTTCCAGATGGGATAACTCCATTTTACAGTGATTCCTGAAAATAAAAGGCTATTTTTGAACCATCCTTACTTTTTTTTGTAAGAAAAGTAAGATCCATTTCTTCCGGGCCAACACTTCTGGTCACAGTTCGCCCAAGCAAAAACCAAATTTTGTTGACCTTTTTCACTATCCTTACCCTTTTCGGGAAAGGGGATATTTTCACCTGACCAGTGGGTCGGGCTTTTTTTCCCTGCCGAGGAGCCCATCCACTTCACTGGATCAATCTGTTTCCACCAGTTGAGGAAAAAGTTTTAGCCCCACTGACTTCCCAGATGAAGTCAAGCGTTTGTTGACCTGTTGAAAAAACGTCGAAAGCCAATTGTTTTACCAGGGAGAAAGGGTATAACGAACTTATTGTCCCATCGTATTCCACTTGAACCTGACAACCATCACATACCTCGACAGAATCCTCTTTCACAATTGCTGTCGCAGAAAAATTTTAAAAATAAAATCTTTGAGATGGATTAGCACCTAGAAAATTCCCCTTTGGAAGCACCCTTGAACAGTCCAAGAAGAGGGTACTTGCGCCCAGTAATTACTTAGGAAGTTAAACCGAAAACTACCCAATCGCTTCCCCCACTTCCTTACGGGGAATTTTTTACTAATACGGAGATAACAAAGTCTTTTCAACCCTGGATTTGTACAAGGTTTTTGGAAGCCCCTTCACGGGGACGCCAGAGCTAACTGCTTTCTCCATCCTACGGGTCTTTACACTTCCTCCGAGGGCTTTGGTTTACGATCTTCCCCTATACGTTCTCAAGGCTCATACTAACATTTTTAGGGGTCCATAGGAAATGCACTTAGTGAACTTAGAGACGTAACGTCATGTCAAAGACGTGGGTATACACGAAAGACTGGTAGTACTTGGTAAGCTTGAAGAAGCCAAATTAAAGATCAAACTGTCAAAAAGCAATTTTTTTAGATCAAAATTAATTTCTTTGGGATGAGCACTCCAGGGGGTTTCGACGCCAAAGAAAGTAACTTCAGTACAAATTTTCCCAAAAACCCCAAAAGCTGATCCGTAAGATCCTTTGGGGCTAGCAGGTTTTATAAACTTCTTGCCAATTTTTTCTTCCATAGCTGCTCCTCTAAATGATTGCTTTTGAAAGATGCCCTTTGTTTTGGGCCTTTTGCAAGAAAGAGCATTCCAAAACCAAAAGAAAAGCTAACATCTCCCATTTTAAATTTCCAGATTTTTCTAACCCTTTTATCTGACAAAGTGCTATTCAATTGGGATAGGGGCCGTACAAACCAAAAAACCATGGCAAGTACAAAGCAGTTCATTTGCTAGCCGAGCCCCTTTCGAAGGCTAACGTAATTTTAAAAAGTAACAGCAAGAAACTTTAGCAATAGTATGGCTTTAAAGCACTTTTGAGACAATTATTTACAAAATCTGTTCATGTCTTGACAGACCATGCCCACTGATACCCTTTTTCCAGAACAAACAACCTACGGAAATAGCCAGATGGACCTTTTATACCAAGAGTTCAATCCCACCTTTGAGCATTTTCCGGCAAATCAAAAGTAGCCAGATCCTTTAAACGCGACATGTTTTAAAAAAACTGCAGACCCCCATTTAGTGCGAAGAGTAAAAAATGCTCAAAAGAACAGTCCCTGGGTCTGTGTGATTTATTCCTGCTCCAGGAAGATCTTTTCTGACTGTGAACCACCAGCACCCCCCCGTGACTTGTCATGAACCAAGAATTCTGTATTGAACACCGATTTTTGGACTCCTACAAAGAGTATACCCGTTAGTAATTTTCCCCTCACTAGTTAAATTTCCTTACAGCAATTCAGAGTACCAGGGGTTGCACACCCTGGTAAAAGGGTCGTTCATAAAACAAACCCAAATTTAAATACTTTTTTGGGCCTTTTAGGGAACGATATTTTTGATAAATTTTAAAAAATGTATGTCTGCTGCAACAAAAAGAATGCAAATGGTCCTAAAACCCAAACCAAGAATCCCAAAAACTAGCGAACCGGGGAAAGAGTTGCGCTAATTGTTAACAATTTCCAATGTTTTCCCTCCAAGGCAACAAACTCTGGGGGTTTAGGTAGACCATTTCCCCAATATTGTGAGTTTTTTTCCTATTGCAGAAAAGACTGCCGAGACAGTAGCTAAAGCATTTTAAAAACGCATTATCTGCAGGCATACCACCCCAAGCCCCCGTAAAAAGAAATGGAGGTGAATTTTTTAATGGATTTTTGAAAATTTGTGCACCTTGTACAAGATCTCAAAAACCCCCCCCTTGTTCCCCCACACCTGCCACAAAGGGTTTGGGAACGAACCAATAAAAAGACTTTATTCTTAGAGCCCTTCAATCCCAACAGTGAAACTTGGGATGAAGTATACCTATGTTCAGTGGGGGCTATAAATTTTCCCCTTTCAAATTTCTATAGGTGACACCCACATTATGCATTATGGGGTAGAAAAACGTTTGCCTTATTTGCTAAAACATCCAACCAATTACAACCCGAGATTTCATAGAACTCGTACCAGAAAATCAAAGTGTTTTAAAAGTCCGTGAAACACTTCATAAATCAACAGCAAATTTACAAGAGCCAAAAAACCGGGAAAGCCACCAAAAACAAAGTAGGTTCGAGAGTTAACTGATAAAATTAAAAAAACGTCTGCAAACCAAAGCTTACAAAAAATTTTTTTGGTCCTTTCGAGAGTTGAACATATCACGGTAATAAAAAAGTAAAGAATTATACTTCATATAAAAATCGCTTGGATCATATGAATTAGTATGTGATGCGAGAGTTTCCCAAACCCCAAAAAGTACAGACTCTAACAATCCTCCGATCCTTTAACTCTCTTTCCCGATACTCATCAAAAACAACCCGATTGTCGTTTATTCCCCACGTACACACAGGTATTGAAAAACCTCAAAAACATTTGTAAAATCCAATTCAGATTTGCCCAAATACAGCAGAGTTACCAAGCAACAGATTTGATCCCCAAGTGACACCCATTCTGCATACAACTCCCCCCCTCAGAGTTGGGGTTTAAAGTAAATAACCTTATAAGAATAAAAAAGATAACTTATCTATCAAGAATTTTTTTTTTTGTGTTCATGTTTTCCCCCCGCATTCTGAAGTAACAGTCTAGATTTGAGTGCAAAACCCAATCTCCTTTTTTTGTTAAACACTTCTTTTTTTATAAAATTTCCTTTTCCCAGAACCATAGATCACATGAATACAAACGATCGACAAATTTTTTTTTAAACACTTCTATTGTGTAATCCAAGTTTATTTTTAAGTTGTGCTAATTAACCTTGTATTGATTACATTTCAGTTAAAAAACTTCCATTCCAATGCTACTTATGTATGTTTTTAAAATTTTAAATTTTTGGGCTTTGAATTTAAGAAACACCCAACCTACACCTGCCACTTAGTTTGTATTATTTATGTCGGGACACATACGTTAGCGTCGCCCGGGCCCCAGTATAGTAACCAGTTCCAAACCAGTGTACCAGTAGTTACTCAACCAAACCCTTTCCCCTTTCCGAGTCACTTTTCTGAATTCATATTGTGCTGACCATAGCATATCAAAACACCCCAAATGGGTACTGGGGCGGCCCGTCTTAACGAGAGGAGCAAGGGGAAAAAGGTTTTCGGCGTAAGGCGCTCCCCCATTAAAACTTAATTTTAAAACTACCACCACAAATAATACTTTAAACCCAAATCCACGTTTTCGAATCCCACATGAACCCCACCACCAGTCTCACCCCACCACCCTCCATCACCCTCACCACCATCCACCTCCCACCATTTATCACCCTCACCCCCCAGCCTTCACCATCACCACCCCGTCCATCCCGCACCCGTCCCCCCCTCAACAACCCTCATCCCCACCTTAGTCCATCACCATCACCCCCATCTCACCCAACCACCAGTCCATCACTATCACCACCATCACACCCTGACCACCAGTCCACCCCCACCATTCATCACCCTCCCTCAATCCATCACCATCACACCCGTCATCACCCTCCCACAAATCCACCACCATCACACCCCCACCAAACCCTCCACCACATCACATCATCACCCCACCACCAACCACCCACCCACCAGTATCACCATCATCCATCACCACACCACCAGACATCACCCCACCACCATCCATCACCCCAGCATCACCCTCACCACCACCATCACCCTCACCACCGTCCCACACACTACCCTCTCACCCTCACCACCAGTCCAACACCACCTCCCCACCCCACCACCATCCCCATCACCACAAGTCATCACCCTCACCTCCGTCCATCACCATCACCACCAGTCTCACCCCACCACCATCCACACTATCTTTACCATCATCCCTTCGCCACAGTCCCCTCACCACACCACCATCTCACCCCGACCACCAGCCCACCACCGTCACACCTCACCACCAGCCACCACACCACCCTTACACCCTGAAACCATCCACACAATCACCACCAGTCACACCCGACCACCAGTCTGTCCCCACCAGCATCACCCCCACCTCAATCCATCACCGCAATACCGTCATCACCCTACCACAAGTCCATCACCCCCAGTCAACACCCTCACCACCAGTCCACCAACACATCATCATCACCCCCACCACCAAACCCACCATCACCACCGTCATCACCACAGCCACACCCCCCACCACCAGTCACCCCCTCACCACCAGTCCAACACCACAAGTCACACCCTCACCACCCTTCCACACCCTCACCACCGTCTATTTCATCTTCCTGGCGGGGTTTTCCTTTTCAATTTCATCGTTCGGACTGGTTTCCCTGTCAATTTTCCTGTTCTGGGCGGGGTTTTTTTTTAAATTTTATTGTTTCCCGGACGGGTTTCCCTTCATATTTCATTGTTCTGGACGGGTTTTCCCTGTCATTTTCATTTTTCTGGACGGTTTTTCCCCCATAATTTAACGTTTTGGACGGTTTCCCGTCCAACAGTCTGGAGGGTTCCCTCAATTTCATTGTTCTGGACGGGGTTTTCCCCCTCATATTTTATTTCTGGACATTTCCCTGTCATATTTTATTTCTGGGCGTTTCCATGCATATTTTATTTTCGGACGGGTTCCCTGTCATATTTCATTGTTCTGGGGCGGTTTCACTTCATATTTCATCGTTCTGGACGGGTTTCCCCGCTATTTCATCGTTCTGGGCGGGTTCCCGTCTATTTCATTGTTCGGCGGGTTTCCCTTATATTTCATTTTCTGGGTGGGGTTTTTCCTTCATATTTTTTTGTTTTGGACGGGTTTCCCTTTATATTTCATTGTTCGGACGGTTTCCGCTATTCATTGTTCTGGAAAAGGGTTTTTCCCGCAATTTCTTTGTTCTGGACGGTTCCCGCAATTTCATCGTTTTTGGACTGGTTTTCCCCCTTATTTTCATCTTCTGGGCGGTTTTCTGTCATATTTTATTGTTTTGGACGGTTTCCCTGTCATATTTTTATCGTTCTGGGCGGTTTCCCTGTCATATTTTTTCGTTCGGACTGTTTCCCCGTCAATTTCATTGTTCGGACGGGTTTTCCCTGTCATATTTTTATCGTTCGGGCGGGGTTTTTACTGTCATATTTTATTTTTCTGGGCGGTTTCCCTGTCATATTTCAAATTTTTCTGGACGGGTTTCCCTGTCATATTTCATTGTTCTGGACGGTTTCCCTGTCATATTTTCATCGTCTGGACGGTTTCCCTGTCATATTTCATTGTTCTGGACGGGTTTCCCTGTCATATTTCATGTTCTGGACGGGTTTCCCTGTCATATTTCATTGTTCTGGACGGGTTTCCCTGTCATATTTCATTGTTCTGGACGGGTTTCCCTGTCATATTTCATCGTTCTGGACTGGTTTCCCTGTCATATTTCATTGTTCTGGACGGGTTTCCCTGTCATATTTCATTGTTCTGGACTGGTTTCCCTGTCATATTTCATTGTTCTGGACGGTTTCCCTGTCATATTTCATTGTTCTGGACGGGTTTTTCCCTGTCATATTTCATTGTTCTGGACGGGTTTCCTGTCATATTTCATTGTTCTGGACGGGTTTCCCGTCATATTTCATCGTTCTGGACGGGTTTCCCTGTCATATTTCATTGTTCTGGACGGGTTTCCCTGTCATATTTCATCGTTCTGGACGGGTTTCCCTGTCATATTTCATTGTTCTGGACGGGTTTTCCTGTCATATTTCATTGTTCTGGACTGGTTTTCCTGTCATATTTCATCGTTCTGGACGGGTTTTCCTGTCATATTTCATCGTTCTGGACTGGTTTCCCTGTCATATTTCATTGTTCTGGACGGGTTTCCCTGTCATATTTCATTGTTCTGGACGGAGTTCCCTGTCATATTTCATCGTTCTGGACGGGTTTCCCTGTCATATTTCATCGTTCTGGACGGGTTTCCCTGTCATATTTCATGTTCTGGACGTGTTTCCCTGTCATATTTCATCGTTCTGGAACGGTTTCCCTGTCATATTTCATTGTTCGGACTGGGTTTCCCTGTCATATTTCATCGTTTGGACTGGTTTCCCTGTCATATTTCATTGTTCTGGACGGGTTTCCCTGTCATATTTCATTGTTCTGGACGGGTTTCCCTGTCATATTTCATTGTTCTGGACGGGTTTCCCTGTCATATTTCATTGTTCTGGACGGGTTTCCCTGTCATATTTCATGTTCTGGACGGTTTCCTTGTCATATTTCATTGTTCTGGACGGGTTTCCCTGTCATATTTCATCGTTCTGGACTGGTTTCCCTGTCATATTTCATTGTTCTGGACGGGTTTCCCTGTCATATTTCATTGTTCTGGACGGGTTTCCCTGTCATATATCATCTTGGTCTGGATGGGTTTCCCTGTCATATTTCATTGTTCTGGACGGGTTTCCCTGTCATATTTCATTGTTCTGAAGGGTTTCCCTGTCATATTTCATTGTTCTGGACGGGTTTCCCTGTCATATTTCATCGTTCTGGACGGGTTTCCCTGTCATATTTCATTGTTCTGGACGGCTTCCCTGTCATATTTCATCGTTCTGGACGGGTTTTCCCTGTCATATTTCATCGTTCTGCACTGGGTTTCCCTGTCATATTTCATTGTTCTGGACGGGTTTCCCTGTCATATTTCATCGTTCTGGACTGGTTTCCCTGTCATATTTCATTGTTCTGGACGGGTTTCCCTGTCATATTTCATTGTTCTGGACGGGTTTCCCTGTCATATTTCATGTTCTGGACGGGTTTCCCTGTCATATTTCATTGTTCTGGACGGGTTTCCCTGTCATATTTCATTGTTCTGAAGAGTTTCCCTGTCATATTTCATTGTTCTGCACGGGTTTCCGTCATATTTCATCGTTCTGGACGGGTTTCCCTGTCATATTTCATCGTTCTGGACGGGTGTCCCTGTCATATTTCATTGTTCTGGACGGGTTTCCCTGTCATATTTCGTTGTTCTGGACTGGTTTCCCTGTCATATTTCATTACACAAATAACCCGTCACAGTAAAAGACAGAAGCTTAGACGACGTTTTCGTCGACTTGGTCCATTGACAAAGTCAACTGTCCAAGTCGGACCGAAACGTCGTCGTAAGCTTCTGTCTTTATGTGCGGTTATTGTGATCTTCCATCACGGGATTGGCCTTTTTGTTTCATATTTCATTGTTCTGGACGGGGTTTCCCCTGTCATATTTCTTTGTTCTGGACGGGTTTTCCTGTCATATTTCATCGTTCTGGACGGGTTTCCCTGTCATATTTCATTGTTCTGGACGGGTTTCCCTGTCATATTTCATCGTTCTGGACGGGTTTCCCTGTCATATTTCATTGTTCTGGACGGGTTTCCCTTTTATTTCATTGTTTGGGCTGCTTTCCCCGTCATATTTTATTGTTTGGACGGGGTTTTTCCCTGTTTTTTTTTTTTTTTTTTATTTTTGGACGGGTTTTCTCTGTCATATTTCATTGTTCGGACGGGTTTTCCCTGTCACATTTCATTGTTTTGGGGGC
>NW_026508422.1:0-13136 GCF_026875155.1 Cherax quadricarinatus
ATTTTTTTTTGTTGAAGTTTCTCCCCCAAGGGGAAAAAGGGGTTTTGTATCCCCCCACCGGGGGGGTTTTTGTCTCTCCCCCCCCGGAAGGGGTTAAACCCCCCCAACCCCCGGGGGAAAGGGGGGACAACCAAAACCCCCCGCCGGGTTTCCTGGCCTTCACCCAAAACCCCCTCCTCCAACAAAAGGGGTTTTTGGGGTGACTGGTTGCGACGGTCTATTTTACTTTTTTAATTCCCTTTTTCCCCCAAAATTTTTTGCTTTTACAAAATTTTTCCCCACCCAATTCCCGGATACAATTTTTAAAGGGGTTCCCAAACTCATTAAATTAAAAAAATTTTTGGTGTTCCCTTTTAAATTGGTTTGGGGGGGCCCCCTTTTTTAATCAACGGTTTAACTTTTTTAAAGGGAAATTTAAAAAAGGGCCCCGAAAGGGCCCCACAAGCTTTCCCCCTTTTAAGGGGGGGTAAGGGCCTTCCCCCGTTTTTTCTTGGTTGTTTTTTTTTGTTTTTTAAATTTTTTCCCCTTCCCCACAGTTCACCGTTACCCAAAAAATAAAGTTTTCCCCAAAATTTCTCCAAAAAAGGGGGTTTTTTTTTAATTTTCCCCAAAAGGGGGTTCACAAAAAACCTAAACCCCCCCCTTTCTTGGTTTTTTCTCCCCAAAGGGGGGGAAAACCTACCCAAACCTAACCCCCCCTTTCCAAACTAACCCCCGGGGCCCCTTGCCCCGGGGTTTTACCCGTCGGGGGGTTTTTAACCAAAAATAACCTTCCCAACCCCCCGGGGGGGGGGGTTTTTTTTTGCAAGGGGTTTTTTTCAATTTTTTAAGGCCTTTGTTTTTTAAAACCTTTTTGGATTGGACCCAAATTTTGTCCCCGTCCCAATTCGGGTTTTTGGGGTAACAAAATACCTTCGGGAAAATTTTAAAAAGGGGAAGGCCTGTTTTGTACGTCTCATTTTAAAGGGCCTTAAACCCCCCAAATTTTTAGTTTAGGAAATTTTTTGGGTTCGTTGATAGGGTTCAGGGTGGACAGGTTTTACAACGTTTTTTCCCCCCCCAAATATTAAGGGTTACCTTTTCCCTGTTTGGGTTGTTTTTTTTTTTTTTTTGTTGTTTTTTTTCTCTCCCCCCTTTTTACCCCCGGGACCCCAAAACCCCCAAAATTTACTAAAAGTTTTTTGGGGTTTTTGTGTGTAAAGTTTCGTCCACAAGGAAGGAAGGGTTTTCCCCCCCCTAACCCCAAATGGAGTTGGTTGTGTTTAATTTCCCAAAGGAAGGAAATCACTGAAACCCAACCCCTACCCTTGCGACGGACACCCAACCCCCCCGGGTTTTCCTCTGCCTTCTACCACCAAAAAAAACCCCCCCAAGGGGGTGGGTTGGGATTTTAGGGTTACATTTATTTTGTTCTTTTTGTTCCCCTTGGGTTTTAAAAATTTGTTTGTGCGAAAAATTTTCCCCCTGAAGTTCCCAAACACTTTTTTTAGGTTAAAACTAAAACCCCGTGGAAATTATCGGGGGAAAAATTTTTTTACCGTTTTTTGTTAAAAACCCCCCGTCGCGATTTTTTTAATTTTACGGGAAATTCAGTCCTTTCCCTTTTAAAAGTCGGTCTACAGAAAAGGGAGGCCCAAACCCCTACCGTTTATCCTGTGGGGTTTTAAAGGGGTTTTCCCCTTTTCTTCTTTAAGTTACGTTTAGGTACATTTTTTGCCTTCCAACATTTTAGTGTCGGTTTAAAGTTTCCCCAAAATTTACTACCCAAATTTAAGGGGTTTCTTGTGTGTTTAAGTTTTGTCCACAAGAAGGAAGGGTTCACTGTACCTAACCTAACCCAACCTGGAGTTGGGTTGTGTTAATGTCTCGTCCACAAGGGAAAGGGAAAGGGATCACTAACCTAACCTAACTACCTTGCGCAACTTGTTGAGAACAGGATCCCCCTTTTAGGGTCTTTACTTGTTGGGGATTTACCAAAACCTTTACATCGGGCAACCGTGGGTTAGTGACTGGTTTGGGCAGGTTTATATTAATCACAATTTGTTCAGTTTTCCTTTATTGCCATATGCGTTGGGTAGACCTTTCGGAGCCTTAAAAAACTTAAATCCCTGATGGCCCCAATTCCCAGGGTACACATTGTTGGAAGATTTAAAACTGTCAGGAATTTAAGGGAGGTCTAGTTTTGTGAATGTCTCCCCCCCCCCCCCCTTCCAAAAACGTCTTCAGCCCTCCTACAGTGGATGTAGAGAGGCCTTCCCCCCATGTTCTCCTGTCTTGGTATAGTTAAATTTTTTGTTGGATTTTTTTTGTACACTTTTTTGCTCTCTCCCTACAGCTTGCACAGTGTACCCAAGGTACAATGTTTCGCCCACAGCATTTACTACACAAGTTTTAAAGGGGTTTTTGTGTGTAATGTTTCGTCCACAAGGGAAGGGAAAGGGTTTTACTGTACCTAACCTAACCCAACCTGGAGTTGGCTTGTGTTTAATGTCTCGTCCACAAGGAAGGAAGGGATCACTGAACCTAACCTAACCCACCCTTGCGACAGCTGAACGAGCAACCAGGAGCCCTTGCCCTAGGGTTTTTGACCTGTCTGGCACTTTTTACCAAAACCTAACCTCCCCCCCAGAGGCAACCTGTGGGCTGGAGTGACTGGTTGCGACAGGTCTATTATACAATTTGTTACAGTGTCCCTTTAGTTGCCCAACCTGGTAAGACCTTTCAGTGAGTCGTGCTTGACAAACTTTTGTCCCGATGGGCCCCAAATTCCCAGGATAGCACATTGTTGGAAGGATTACCACAAATCACCTGTCAGGAATTACTACAGGGGAAGGCTCCTAGTTTTTTTGACCTGTCTCACTTCGTATATATAGCAGCTTGTGGGGGCAGCATTTTGTACAGTTTCCACGGAATACTAACAGTGTCTACAGCCTGATGAAGTAAACGGAATCTACAAGAAACGCGTCGCTGACCAGAGGACCTTCTACAACTCCTTCAGCCCTCCTACAGTGGATGTAGAGAGGCCTTCCCCCCATGTTCTCCTGTCTTGGTATGTTATTTCTTGTTGGATTTTGTTGTACACTTTTTTGCTCTCTCCCTACAGCTTGCAAAACCGTTTTACCCAAGGTACAATGTTTCGCCCAAAAGACATTTACTACACAAGTTTTAAGGGGTTTCTTGTGTGTAATGTTTTGTCCACAAGGAAGGAAGGGTTCACTGTACCAACCTAAACCCAACCTGGGGTTGGCTTGTGTTAATGTCTCGTCCACAAGGAAGGAAGGGATCACTGAACCTAAACCCAACCTACCCTTGCGACAGCTGATGAGCAACCAGGACCCTTGCCTAGGTCTTGACCTCTGGCACTTTTTAAACCAAAACCTAACCTTTCCCCCCAGAGGCAAGCCTGTGGCTTGGAGTGACTGGTTGCGACAGGCTATTATACAATTGTACAGTGTCCCTTAGTTTGCCCATCCCGGTAAGACCTTTCAGTGAGTCGTGTTGACAAACTTTGTCCCTGATGCCAAGTTCCCAGGAAGCACATTGTTGGAAGGATTTCCACAAACTCACCTGTCAGGAATACTACAGGGGAAGGCTCCTAGTTTTGTGAAACCCGTTCACTTCGATATATAGCAGCTTGTGGGGACAGCATTTTGTACAGTTTTTCCACAATACTAACATGTCCCCCACACCTGATGAAGTAGCGGAATCTACAGAAACGGTCGCTGACCAGAGGACCTTCTACAAACGTCTTCGCCCCCCTACAGTGGATGTAAAGGCCTTCCCCCCATGTTCTCCCGTCTTTGGATATTATTTCTTGTTGGATTTTGTTGTAACTTTTTTTTCTCTCTCCCTACAGCTTGCAAACCCCTGTACCCAAGGTACAATTTTTCGCCCACAGACATTTACCACAAGTTTTAAGGTGTTTTTTGTGTTAATTTTCGTCCCAAGGAAGGAAAGGTTCACTGTACCTAACCTAACCCAACCTGGAGTTGGTTGTGTTTTAAATTTTTCCCCCACAAGGAAGGGGGGACATGTTAAAACTATTTTTGTTAATACTATTTTTTGTTAATACTATAGTTTGTTTAATACTTAGTTTTTTAATACTATAGTTTGTTAATTTCTATAGTTTTTTTAATCTTAGTTTGTTAATACAAAGTTTGTTAAACATAGATTAATGGGGTTTAAAAGATTTCGGGGTTTAATCAAAAAGTGTAAGCAACAGAAGTCCAAGGCATGCGCGCTTTATACATCATTGTAAGGCCTCACCTAGATTTTGCAGCTCAATTTTGGTCTCTATTTACAGAATGGGCATAAATTTGTTTTAAAACATTCAGCGAGGATGCTAAAAATAAATAGCATTAGAAATCTTCCTTATGAAGAAATATTTTAAGACTCTTAAGAACTTTCCCTTTTTTAGACGAAGAATGGGGGGTGAGACCGGGATCGAAGGTAAAGTGGAAGATAGGAAAGGGGTTTGGGTCAAATTTTTGGGTTTAGAGGGATGAATTTTTAAAAACCTGCCTAGTAGGGGCCAAAAAACCCCTGATCCCAGGTTCCCCCTTTCTTATTTTTCCCATGTAAAAAATAAAGGGGAAAATTAAAAAAGGGTTTCTTGAGGATATCTCCCCAAAGGAGAAAACCCCCCATTAAAGGGTTTTTAAAAATTAAAAATAAGTTTAGATTTAAAAAGGGGACATGGGAAAGTTTTGGGTTTTGGGGGAAATAGGGAATAGATGAGGGAACAGACTACCTATTGGTTTTTTGAGGCTGGGACTTTTTTTTTAGTTTAAAATTTTTTGGGTTTGGGAAAAATTTAATGAGGGGGGGGGTTGGATTGATGGGGAATTTAAACCCATCAGAGCTTATTTTTGGGTAGAAATTAAAAAAATTGGGTTGGGCCCAAAAGGGTTTTTAGGGGGAAGAATTGAAAAGGCCCCTCCCTTTGTATGGGCAAACGGGCCCTGCTGCAGTGTTCCTCCTTTTTTATGTTTTTTTTTAAAAAAAAACAAGGAAAAAAAAAGTGCAACTAAGTCACACTTTATGAAATGTAACTTTAGTTGCAAATTTATTTTTTTTTTTACTTTGCATTTTTGTCTGTATTCTTACAAACATACATAAAATGCTGTGCTATGTTTGTAATAGGAAAATTTAGGGGAAAAAAAAAGGTCTCCCAAAATAGAGTTGTGGCCCCCAAAAACCCCTTGGGTATTTTAAAAAAATTTTTTTGGGGTTTGGGTTTTAAAATACTTTAGGGAGAAGGAAATTGGGATTTGATCGTTTATTAAACACGAGAAAATTTGAATTCCCCAATTTTTTTTGAGAACTTGAAAATAAATATTTGGCAAAAAATTTTGTTATGAAATAGAATTGTGAAAGCCCGGGAATTCAAGTTTGATTTGTTTTAAAAAATTTTCTAGTTTAGGGACCTGTATTTAGCACAGTTTCACCTGTATTAGCCCCAACGATGTTTTTTAGCTCAGTGATAAATTTACAAAATGCACATCAAAGCTTATTTTTTTAAATGTAGCTTTGGGAAAATTTGGGGGTTGGGGGCAAATGTTTTCTTTTTGGGGTAAAATTAAAAAGGGACCTGCCTATTAAAGGCCAACAGGCCTCCTGCACTTTTTCTTCCTTTCTTATTTTCTTAGTAGGGGCCAAAACAGGCCCTACTGCAGTTTTTCCACCTCAAGTTTTTATTTTTCTCTTTTGTGGTTTTGCCTATAGTTTATTTTTTTTTTTTTTTTTTTACAGACCCTTTTTTAAAATTGATTTTTAGTGCAGAAAATATGGGAATCTTGCATAATTTGTCTCAGTCTTCAACTTTGTGGGTTTTCCAAACCATTCATCACAACTGTCAAAACTGCAGCATCAGGGATCTTCTTACAAAAATTTCTTCAACGTTTTGTTAAAACCTTTGGACAAAGCCTATTTTCGACTAGGGATTTTTCCACTATGATCCCGCCTCCGCCTGCTTCAAGTCCCCACACAGTATAAACCCACTCTACGGCCCTAGTTTGTACATTCTACAAGATTGAGGAAACTAAAAACCCATCGACTCCAGGTTGGGGGACTGTTTCCCCTCATTCTCCCCCTCTCCCTTAAACGCCTTCCTCTTTTATTGGACTGAAAAAACCACTGTGGGGCGAAACGTTTTTTTGAAAAAAATTTCCCCAAATATGCTGCATAAGTTTTTCTGGGTTTTAAAACTTGTCTTTTTTTTTTAAAACCATTCTTTCACAAATGCAGTTTGTTTTCTTTAAATATTGATAACCGACACAAAGGGCTTTTAGTGACAAGATTTTCTCAATAAAGATTCTCATTAAGGGACGTCTTTAATTTTTCCCCAAGTTTTTTCCCAAATTTAAACAACATTATAAGGTAGAGCATTGGGGGGTAAGCCCCCCAGGCCAGTTTGGCCCCCCCCCCCCCGGGAAGGGAAAGACCCTGTCACTTTCCCCCTTTTTTTTCAAAAATTTTGGGCCAAATTAAACCCCCCAAAAACTTAAAAAGGTAAAAAAGTTACAACCCCTCCTTTATCCCATAAAAAACAAAGGGGAGCACCGGGAATTTTTTCACCTTTTTACAAAAAAAAACGAAAAAACCCCCCAAAATTTTTTCAGTCTAAATCACATTTTGATTTATAAAAAGGTTAAAACCTACAAACAGAGTTTTTGGGGGTTCCCTTTAAAAGAAACCCTAAGGTAAATTTGAGTTTTTAAAAAAAAGGTTCTTTTAAAGCAAAAACCAAAAAAGGAAAAACCTTTGAAGAACTTGGGTGGCACGGGCAAAAAAGGGCCTTTTCCCAAAATCTAAAAAATAAGAAAAAAACTTGAAAGGCCGATTTCACAACATTTTACAACCCCCCCCCCCCCCCCCCCCCCCCCCTTTTAATTTGAAAAAATTAAATTTTAATCCCTTCTAAAGGGGGAAAATTAAGGGCCTTGGGGTAATCAAAAATTTCCCCTCGGTTTAAAAACGGTTATCAAAACCTAAAAAGGTCTCCCTAATGGTATTTTAAAAATCCACCAAATTTTAAAGAATAAAAAAGGGTTTGTACCCGTTTCCAACTTTTACTAACAAATTTTTGCCAAAAAATTTTTTTTAAATGCTTTAAAAGAAAAACTTGGGTAATTTTTAAAACTCGGGGTTTAAAAAACGAGGCAATCCTATCCCCTCTCCCTAATGAAATTTATCCAACCAAAATTTTTAAACAAACCCAAAGGGTTTTTTAAAGCGTCAACAACTCTACCTATGTAACCTTTTTTTTCCAAAATTTTTCCCCTATTACAAACCTAGCAAACACCCATTTTATGTATGTTTGTAAGAATACAGACAATTGAAAAAGAAAAGAACACATTTGCAAAAAAAAGTTACATTTTTATAAATGTGACATTATTGCAAATTTTTTCCTTGTTTTTTTTTATAAAAACATAAGAAAGGGGGAACCCCTTTCAGCGGGTGTTGGGCCCCTACTAGGGAAAGGGCCTTTACTTTTTAACCCACTAACAAACATTTGACCAACCCCCAAATTTTTAATGCTACCCAAGAAAATTAAGCTCCCGTGTTCAAGTCCCACTCAAATTTCCCAAACCCCCCCACCCCATGTATTTTTCCAACCCAGGGGGAATCAAAGAAAAAAGCCCCCGCTGACCAAGGCCTTCTACAACGTCTTCAGCCCTCCTAAAAGGAGGGAGGGGAAGGGCCCTTTCCCCCCATGTTTCCTGTCTTGTTTTAGGGTTTTTTTTTTTTGTTGGGGTTTTGTTTTACCTTTTTTGTCTTCCCTTTCAGCTTGCACCGGGGGACCCAAGGTACAAAGTTTCCCCCCACAGGGCATTTACTAAAACCAAATTTTTAAGGGTTTCTTGTGTGAAATTTTTTGTCCACAAGGAAAAGGGAAAGGGGTTCCAAGTTTCCTTAAAACCCAACCCAACCTGGGGTTTGGCCCCTTTTTTTTAATTCTCGGGCCACAAAGAAGGAAGGGGTCACTGAACCTAACCCAACCTACCCTTGCGACAGCTGACTGACAACCCCGGAGGGCCCCTTTCCCCAGGGTCTTTACCCGCTTGGCCCCTTCTTAAACCCCAAAAACCCAACCCCCTCCCAAGGCAAGCCTTTTGGGGTTGGGAGTGACTGGTTTCGGGCAGGTTCCCATTTATACAATTTGTTACAGTGTCCCTTTAGTTGCCCCCCCTTTTTTTAAAACCTTTCCCGTGAGTTTTCCCTCTTTACCAAAATTTTTTTCCCCGATGCCCCAAATTCCCCCGGGTAGCACCCTTTTTTGGGAAAGGTTAACCCCAAAACCCCCACCTGCAGGAATTACAAAAGGGGAAAGGGTCCTAGTTTTGTGACTGTTTTACTTTGTATAATAGCAGCTTGTGGGGGGCAAAATTTTGTACATTTCCACGGAATACTAACAGTGTCTACGCCTGATGAAGGGAGCGGAATTTTATAGAAACGCGTCGCTGACCAGAGGGCCTCACAAAGTCTTCAGGCCCCTCCTACAGTGGATGAGAAGGCCTTCCCACCATGTTCTCCTGTCTTGGGAATAGTTAGTTCTTGTTGGTTTTTGTTGTACACTTTTTTGCCCCTCCCCCTACAGCTTGCACCGTGTACCCAAGGTACAATGGTTTTCCCCCCCACAGACATTTTTACACAAGTTTTAAAAGGGTTTCTTGTGGGGTAAATTTTTGTCCACAAGGAAGGAAGGGTTTTACTGTACCTAACCTAACCCAACCTGGAGTTGGCTTTGGTTTTAAAGTCCCCGTCCAAAGGGAAGGGGAAGGGGTAATGAACCTAACCTAACCCAACCCCGCGACAGTGACTGAGCAACCAGGAGCCCCTTGCCTTGGGGCTTGAAACCCGTTGGCACTTTTTAAACCCAAAAAACCCAACCTCCTCCCCGAGGCAAGCCTGTGGGCCCTTGGGGGTGACTGGTTGCGACAGGTCCCAAATTTTTTACAATTTGTTACAGTGTCCCTTTAAGGGGTTTCCCCCCCTGGTTTAAAACCCTTTTAAATTAGTCGTTTCTTACAAAAAATTTTGGGCCCCGAGCCCAAGTTCCCCGATAGAAAATTGTTGGGAAAGGTTTCCCCCCCCCCCCCCCCTGTCAGGAATTACTCCCGGGGAAAGGGTCCCAGTTTTTTTGACCGTCTCACTTTTGTATAAAATACAGCTTGTGGGGACAAACATTTTTAAAGTTTCCACGGAAAAACTTTAACAGTTCTACACCTGTGAAAGTTTGCGGGGATTTTACAAAAAACGCGTCGCTGACCAGAGGACCTTCTAAACGTCCCTTTAGCCCTCCTACCCGTGGGTTTTTAGAGAGGGCCTCCCCCCCCATGTTCCCCTGTTTGGTATAGTTATTTCTTGTTTTGGGTTTTGTTGAAAAACTTTTTTTCTCTCCCCCCTACAGCTTGCACCGTGAACCCCCGGAAAAAAGTTTTTCCCCCCCGACAAATTTTCTACACAAGTTTTTAAAGGTTTTTTTTGTGTGTAAAAGTTTCGTCCACAAGGAAGGGAAGGGGTTTTACTGTAACCAACCTAACCCAACCTTTAGTTGGCTTGTGTTTAATGCTTTTGTCCACAAGGAAGGAAGGGTAACTGAACCCCAACCTAAAACCCACCCTTTCGACAGCTGAATGAGCAACCAGGGGCCCCTTGCCCTAAAGGGGCCCTTTACCTGTCTGGCACCCTTTTAAACCCAAAACCTAACCCCTCCCCCCAGAGGGAAGCCTGGGGGCCCTTTGGGAAAATGATTGGGTTTCGACAGGGCTTTTTATACAAAATTTTTACCCGTGTCCCCCTTTTGTTTTCCCCTCCGGTTTAAGACCCTTTTGTGGGGTCGGTGCTTTACAAACTTTTTTCCCTTTATTTCCCAAGTTTTCCCAGGGAAACACTTTTTTTTTAAGGAAATTTCCACAAATCACCTGTCAGGAAAATTTTTTTTTTACAGGGGAAGGTTTTCCAGTTTTGGACCTTCTCACTTTGTATATTTTAGCAGCTTGTGGGGACGCATTTTGTACAAATTTCCACGGAATTTCTAAACTTTTTCAAAAGCCTGATGAAGTAGCGGAATCTACAAAAAAAACGCGGCGCTGCCCCGAGGACCTTCTACAACGGCCCTTTCAGCCCCCCACAGGGGGATGTAGAGAGGCCCCCCCCCAATGTTTCTCCGTCTTTGGTATATTTTTTCTTTTTGGATTATTTTGTACACCCTTTTTTTGCTCTCCCCTACAGCTTGCAAACCCTGTACCCAAGGGAAAAATGTTTTTGCCCCCAGACCCTTTTCCCACACAAAATTTTAAAGGGGTTTTTTTGGGGTGTAATGTTTCGTCCCCCAAGGGAAAGGAAAGGGGTTTACTGTACCTAACCCAACCCAACCCGGTTGGGTTGTGTTTAATGTCTCGTCCACAAGGAAGGGAAGGGGTCATGAACCCTAAACCCAAAACCCACCCTTTTTACGCTTTACCCCGAGCAACCCAAGGAGCCCCTTGCCCGGTTTTTGCCTGTCTGGCAAACCCTTTCTTACCAAAACCCAACCTCCTCCCAAAGGGGAAGCCTGGGGGGCTTGGGAGTGGGGGGTGGTTTTGGGCGGGCTTTTTATACAAATTTTTTACGTGGTCCCCTTAGGTTGCCCATCCTGGTAAAACCTTTTTAGTGGTCGTGTTGCAAAACTTTTGGCCCGATGCCCAAATTTTCCCCGGATTGCCATTTTTTTGGAAAAGGGTTACCACCCAAATCACCTGTCAGGGGAAATTTTACAGGGGGAAGGCTCCTAGTTTTTGTGACCTGTCTCACTTCGTATAATTGCAGGGTTGTGGGACAGCATTTTGTACAGTTTTTCCCCAAAACTAAAAGTGTTACACCTGATGAATAGCGGAATCTACAAAAAACGCTCGCTGACCCGAGGCCTTCTAAACGTCTTTTAGCCCCTTTCCCACAGTGGAAAGTAGAGAGGGGCCCTTCCCCCCCATGGGTTTTCCCGTCTTGGTAAAGTTAAATTTTTGTTGGATTTTTTTGTACACTTTTTTGGGTCTCTTCCCCAAGCTTGCACCGTGTACCCAAGGTACAATGTTTCGCCCACAGACATTTACTACACAAGTTTTAAGGTGTTTCTTGTGTGTAATGTTTCGTCCACAAGGAAGGAAGGGTTCACTGTACCTAACCTAACCCAACCTGGAGTTGGCTTGTGTTTAATGTCTCGTCCACAAGGAAGGAAGGGATCACTGTTAATACTATAGTTTGTTAATACTATAGTTTGTTAATACTATAGTTTGTTAATACTATAGTTTGTTAATACTATAGTTTGTTAATACTATAGATTAATGGGATTTAAATAGATTACTGGGATTTATATCAAGAAGTGTAAGCAACAGAAGTCCAGAGGTCATGCTGCAGCTTTATACATCATTAGTAAGGCCTCACCTAGATTATGCAGCTCAATTCTGGTCTCTATATTACAGAATGGACATAAATTCGTTAGAAGACATTCAGCGTAGGATGACTAAATTAATACATAGCATTAGAAATCTTCCTTATGAAGAAATATTGAAGACTCTTAAGTTACATTCATTTGTTAGACGAAGAATGAGGGGAGACCTGATCGAAGTGTATAAGTGGAAGATAGGTATTGGTTGGTCAAATGTTTGTTAGTGGGATGAATTGTAAAAGACCTGCCTAGTATGGGCCAACAAGCCTGATGCAGTGTTCCTCCTTTCTTATGTTCCTATGTATTAATAAAGGGGATATTAACAAGGTCTTGAGGATATCTCTCCAAGAGAGAACCCGCAGTAATGGATTTAAATTAGATAAGTTTAGATTTAGAAAGGACATAGGAAAGTATTGGTTTGGAAATAGGGTAGTAGATGAGTGGAACAGACTACCTAGTTGGGTTATTGAGGCTAGGACTTTGGGTAGTTTCAAATTTAGGTTGGATAAATACATGAGTGGGAGGGGTTGGATTTGAGTGGGACTTGAACATCAGAGCTTATTCTTGGGTAGCATTGAAAATTGGGTTGGTCAAATGTTTGTTAGTGGGATGAATTGTAAAGGACCTGCCTAGTATGGGCCAACAGGCCTGCTGCAGTGTTCCTCCTTTCTTATGTTCTTATGAAAAACACAAGGACAAAAGTGCAACTAATGTCACACTTTATGAAATGTAACTTTAGTTGCAAATGTGTTCTTTTACTTTGCATATTGTCTGTATTCTTACAAACATACATAAAATGCTGTAGCTAGGTTTGTAATAGGGAAATTTATGGAAAAAAAAGGTCTACATAGTAGAGTTGTTGACGCTAAAAACCTTGGGTAGTTTAAAATTTAGGTTGGATAAATACATTAGGGAGAGGCATTGGATTTGATCGTTTATTAAACACGAGTAAATAGAATTACCCAAGCTTTTTTTTTAGAAGCATTGAAAATAATATTTTGGCAAATAATTTGTTAGTGAAATAGATTGTGAAAGTCGTGCATATTCAAGATTGATTTGATTCTATTCTAGATTGATGGACCTGTATTTAGCACAGATGCGACCTGTACTTAGCTCAGACGTGACCTGTATTTAGCTCAGTGATGACTTACATATGCACATCAGAGCTTATTTCTTATGTAGCATTGAAAATTGGGTTGGGCAAATGTTTTCTTATTGGGATGAATTGTAAAGGACCTGCCTAGTATAGGCCAACAGGCCTCCTGCACTGTTCTTCCTTTCTTATGTTCTTAGTATGGGCCAACAGGCCTACTGCAGTGTTCCACCTCAAGTTCTCATGTTTCTCTTTTGTGGTTTTGCTATAGTATATTTTTTCTTTTTTTTTTACAGATCTCTTTTAAATGATCTTAGTGCAGCATATGGGAATCTTGCATAAGTGTCTCAGTCTTCAACTTGTCGGTTTTTCAAACCATTCATCACAACTGTCAGACACTGCAGCATCATGGGATCTTCTTACAAAGAATTCTTCAACGCTTGTTCAACCTTTGGACAAAGACCTACTTCGACTAGTGGATGGTACCACTATGATCCCGCCTCCGCCTGCTTCAAGTCACCTCACTACAGTATATAAGCCACGTCTACGGCCCTATGCTGTACATTCTACAAGATTGATGGACTGAACACATCGACTCCAGGTTGAGGATATTCC
>NW_026508423.1:0-13333 GCF_026875155.1 Cherax quadricarinatus
CCAAAAGCATTAAAAAAAAATCGAAAAATATGAAAATGATGTTTTACTGCATTTTAAGATTTAGGCATATAGAACACTTTTCATGCAAACCTCATTGGAGAACACTTTCCAGACAAGCCTCATTTTTTCGCTAAAATTGATAAATTTTCAAACTTTTTTCATTGAGCAAATTACTTGATTAATTGAATTTTATGCTGAAAGTAAACTTAAATATGACATTTTAGTGCATTATTGTGTCAATATATATTTCAAGTGTGAAAATACATATTTTAGCTTAAAAAGAAAGGTTTTTTTTGAAAAGTGCTCTAATGCTGCAAATCCGTCGAAATATCGTAAAAAACATCATGTTACCCTATTTTTTCAATTTTTTCAATCCATTCAGGTTATTTAAAAATAGCAAAACATTGAAAAAATCGAAAAATATGGTGAAATGAGTGTTTACTGGTCATATTCGGCTATTTGAGGATTTAGAGCATTTTTCCAAACAAAGCTGATTTTTTAGCCAAAATACAGGATTTTCAAACTTTTTTATGAGAATTACTAATGAATTGAAATTTTCGAGGCTTTTCAACATTTGAAAGTAATTTACACATTTGTTCAAAAAACCCATAAAATTTTCCACGATATTCATAATTATGTTGAATATTCACATTTTTTTTAAAATAGCAAAAGGCATTGAAAAAATCGAAAAATGTGCAAAAATGATGTTTGCTGCATATCTTCGCGATTAGAGCATTTCGAACACCTTTCAGACAAACGTGATTTTTTAGATAAAATTCATGGATTTTCAAACATTTTATCAGAATTACTGATGGAATTGTATTTTATCTGAAAGTAACTTAATATGACAGTTTTGTGTAGTATTGTGTCAATATATATTCAAGTGTGAAAATCCAACATTTTAGCTAAAAAGTAAGTTTGCTTTGACTAGTTTCTAAATGCTCCTAATCTCGAAAATGATGCATTAAAACTTGATTTTAACCATAGTTTTCTTTTCGTTTTTTTCAATGCTTTGGTATTTTTAAAAATACCTGAAGCATTAAAAAAAATCGAGAAATATGTAAAATTGATGTTTTATTTAATACACCGCATATTTCGACGATTTCGCATTTAGAGCACAGTTCAAAAAAAAAATTAAAAAAAAAAAAAAAAAAAAAAAAAAAAAAAAAAAAAACTTACTTTTTAGCTAAAATACATGGATTTTCTCACTAGTATATAAATTGACCACAATACCTGCACTAAAATTTCATATTTAAGTTACTTTCATATAAAATTCAATTCTATCAGTAATCTGATAAAAAAGTTTGAAAATTCTCATGAATTTTAGCTAAAAAATCAGGTTTGTTCTGAAGAGAGTTTTAAATGCTCCACAATCGTCGAAACATGCAGTAAAAACGTCATTTTAAACCATATTTTCAGGATTATTTTCAATGCTCAGGTATTTTAAAAAATAGTAAAACATTGAAAAAATTGAAAAATGTGGTAAAATGATGTTTTAACTGCATAATTTCGAACGATTTTCAGCATTTAGAACACTTAAAATCCTACTTTTTGAGCTACAATAACATGGATTTTCACACTGGTAATATATATTGAAACTATACTTCACTAAAATGTCATATTTAGTTACTTTTCAGCATAAAATTTCAATTCCATCAAAATTCCTGATAAAAAGGTTTGATAAAACATGAATTTTAGCTAAAAAGTGAGGTTTGTCTGAAAAGTGTTTTAATGCTCCAAATCGTCGAAATATGCAGTAAAACATCTTTTTACCTTTTTTTTTCGATTTTTTTAAATGCTTCAGGTATTTTAAAAAAGGAAAGCTTGAAAAAAAATCGAAAAATATGGTAAAATGATGTTTTTCGCATTTTTTCGAAGATGTTCAGCATTTTAGAGCACTTCCAATTAAAACCTTACTTTTTAGCTAAATTACATGGATTTTCACACTTGAAAGATATTTACACAATACTACACTAAAATGTCATATGTAAGTTACTTTCAGCATAAAATTAATTCCATCAATAATTCTGATAAAAAAGATTAAAAAATCCATGAATTTAGCTAAAAAACAGGTTTGTCTGAAAAGTGTTCTAAATGCTCGAAATCGTTTTAAATATGCATTAAAACATCATTTTTCCATATTTGTCGAGTTTTTCAAATGCATCATGCATTTCCATATTTCAGGTATTTCATATAATTTCATATATTTTTTTAAAAAATACCAAAAACATAGGATTACGAGGGGAATTTGAATTTTTTATGCTGAAAGAACTTAAATATGACATTTTAGTGTCGTTTGGTCAATATATTTTTTCAAGTGTGAAAAATCTATGTTTTTTAATTAAAAAAAAAGGGTTGTTTGAAAATGCTCTAAATCTCCAAGTCGTCGAAATATGCAGAAAACATATTTTACCATTTTTTGTTTTTTCAATCCTTCGTTTTTTTTAAAAAATTAGCAAAAGGTTGAAAAAATCGAAAAAAAGGTAAAATAAAATGTTTTACTGCATTTTCGACGATTTGGAGCTTTTAGACATTTTTAAAAAAAGCTGTTTTTTTTAGCCAAAATTCAGGGTTTTTTCAAACTTTTTATCAGAATTACTAAGGAATTGAAAGTTCAGTCTTTCAACTTTTTGAAGTTATTACTATTTTTAAAAAAAGCCCAAAAAAATATCCATGAAATTCAAAATTATTTTAAAAATTTTCACGTATTTTTTTTTTAAACCCAAAAACCATTGACAAAATCGAAAAATGTGGCAAAATGTTTTTGTGAAAATTTTCGACGTTTTAGATATTTGAACCTTTTCATACAAACCTGATTTTTTTTAGATAAAATTCATGATTTATCAAAAATTTTTTACCAAAATTTTTTGATGAAATTGAATTTTTTGCTGAAAGTACTTAAATATGACATTTTTGAGTCTTGGCTCAATTAAAAATTTCAAGTGTAAAATCCTAAAATTTTTGCAAAAAATAAAGTTTGCTTAAAAGTGTTTAAAACTCCAAATCGCGAAAAATCATTAAAACGATTTTAATATTTTTTTTTTTTTTTTTTTTTTTCAAAAGCTTTGGTTTTTTTTTAAAAATTTCTAAGCATAAAAAAATCGAAAAAATATGGTAAAAGAGTTTTAAATGCACATTGACATTTTAAGATTTAGACACTTTTCAATTAAACCTTTCTTTTTTTGCTTAAAAACAGGATTTTCCACTTTTAATTATATTACACAATTACAAAAAAAATGTCTTTTTTAATTTCTTTCAGCATATAATTCAATTCCAAAGTAATTCTGATAAAAAATTTTCAAATCCATAAATTTTTGCTAAAAATGGTTTGTCTAAAAAGTTTTTTAAAAGACCAAATCGCGAAAATGAATAAAATATTTCCCAAATTTTTCGATTTTTCAATGCTTCAGTTTTTTTAAAAAATACAAAAGCATTGAAAAAATCGAGAAATAGGGGTAAAATGTTTTTAAACTGCATTTTTCGACGTTTTTCAGCATTTAGAGCATTTTTTCAATTTAAAACCTTACTTTAAAGCAAAAATACAGGGGTATCACACTTGAAATATATTTTGACACAAAACTTCACTAAAATGCCCTTTTTTAAATTTACTTTAAACAAAAATTTAAATTTCCCTCATAATTTGAAAAAAAAAATTTTGAAAACCCACAAAATTTTAGCTAAAAAATCAGTTTTGTCTGAAAAGTGTTGTAAAATCCAAATCTTCGAAATAGGGCATAAAACATCTTTTTAACCGTTTTTTTTCGATTTTTTCAATGTTCAGGTTTTTTTAAAAATAGCAAAACAAAAAAATTAAATTCCCATCAGAAATTCTATAAAAAGGTTTGATAAAACTAAATTTTAGCTAAAAAATCAGGTTTGCTAAAAAAGGTTCAAAAATGATCCAAATTTTCGAATAGCAGTAAAACACATTTTCCGTTTTTTTTTCGTTTTTTTTTCAAATCTTCGGTTTTTTTAAAAAATAGCAAACGCAAAAAATTTCAATTTCCATAAAATTCTGATAAAAAGGTTTGATAAAACATGAATTTTAGCTAAAAAATCAGGTTTGTCTGAAAAGTTTCTAAATATTTCCAAATGTCGAAATAGCATAAAACATCATTTTTCTTTTTTTTTAAATGCTTCAGGTATTTTATATTTTTCACGTTTTCATATATTTATAATTTTTTAAAAAAAAAACCAAAAGCATTAAAAAAATCGAAAATAGGCAAAATGATGTTTTACTGTTTATTTCGATTTTTAAAGATTTAGAACACTTTTCAAAAACCTATTTTTTAGCAAAAAGTTCAGGTTTTTTAAAATTTTTTTTCATAATTATGATGGAATTGAATTTTATGCTGAAAATAACTTAAAAGACATTTAGTGTAGTATTTTGGGCAATATATTTTTCAAATTGGAAATCCCCCTTTTTTAGTAAAAAAAAAGGTTTGTTGAAAATGCTCTAAATTTCCCAAAACGTCGAAATATCGGGAAAACATCATTTTACTATATTTTTTTGATTTTTTCAATGCTTTTTCTATTTTTAAAAATACCTAAAATTAAAAAAATCGAAAAATATGGGAAAACATGTTTTACGAATTTTGTCGATTTTTCAAGCATTTAAGCATTTTCAATTAACCTTACTTTTTAAATAAAATACATGGGTTTTCACACTTGAAATATTATTGACACAATACTACACTAAAAAGCATATTTAAGTTACTTTCGAAAAATTCAATTCCACCTGATTCTGAAAAAAAATTTTTAAAATCCACGAAATTTTTGCAAAAAAAAAAAGTTCTAAATGCTCTAAATGTCCCAAAAATCAGTAAAACATCACTTTGGGCCCCATTTTTCCTTTTTTTTTTCAGTGTTTTGGTTTTTTTTAAAAAAATAGAAATTCAAAATTATTTCTAAATTTCATCTAAATTTTATGGGCTTTTTGAAAAATATGTAATATACTTCAAAATGTTGAAAAGCCTCGAAAATTTCAATTCCATTAGTAATTCTGATAAAAAAGTTTGAAAATCCATGAATTTTAGCTAAAGAATCAGGTTTGTCTGAAAAATGTTCTAAATGCTCTATATCGTCGAAATATGCAGTAAAACATCATTTTGCCACATTTTTCGATTTTTTCAATGCTTTTGGTATTTTTAAAAAATATATGAATCATTCAAAATTATTTCTGAATTTCTTCGAAATATTACGGGCTTTTTGAAAAATATGTAATATACTTTAAAATGTTGAAAAGCCTGGAAAACTTCAATTCCATTAGTAATTCTGATAAAAAAGTTTGAAAATCCATGAATTTTAGCTAAAAAATCTGGTTTGTCTGAAAAGTGTTCTAAATGCTCAAAATCGTCGAAATATGCAGTAAAACATTATTTTACAATATTTTTCGAGTTTTTCAATGCATCAGGTATTTCATATATTTCAGGTATTTCATATATTTCATGTTTTTTTAAAAATACCAAAAGCATTGAAAAAATCGAAAAATATGGCGAAATGATGTTTTACTGCATATTTCGACGATTTAGAGCATTTAGAACACTTTCCAGACAATCCTCATTTTTTCGCTAAAATTGATAAATTTTCAAACTTTTTCATGAGAATTACTGATTAATTGAATTTTATGCTGAAAGTAACTTAAATATGACATTTTAGTGCATTATTGTGTCAATATATATTTCAAGTGTGAAAATACATATTTTAGCTAAAAAGAAAGGTTTGTTTGAAAAGTGCTCTAAATGCTGCAAATCGTCGAAATATGCAGTAAAACATCATTTTACCATATTTTTCGATTTTTTCAATCCTTCAGGTATTTTTAAAAATAGCAAAAGCATTGAAAAAATCGAAAAATATGGTGAAATGATGTTTTACTGCATATTTCGGCTATTTGGAGGATTTAGAGCATTTTCCAAACAAAGCTGATTTTTTAGCCAAAATACATGGATTTTCAAACTTTTTTATGAGAATTACTAATGGAATTGAAATTTTCGAGGCTTTTCAACATTTTAAAGTATATTACATATTTTTCAAAAAACCCATAAAATTTCCACGAAATTCAGAAATTATTTTGAATATTTCACATATTTTTTTAAAATAGCAAAAGCATTGAAAAAATCGAAAAATGTGGCAAAATGATGTTTTGCTGCATATCTCGACGATTTAGAGCATTTAGAACACTTTTCAGACAAACGTGATTTTTTAGATAAAATTCATGGATTTTCAAACTTTTTATCAGAATTACTGATGGAATTGAATTTTATGCTGAAAGTAACTTAAATATGACATTTTTGTGTAGTATTGTGTCAATATATATTTCAAGTGTGAAAATCCATACATTTTAGCTAAAAAGTAAGGTTTGTTTGAAAAGTGTTCTAAATGCTCCAAATCGTCGAAATATGCATTAAAACATGATTTTACCATATTTTTCGTTTTTTTCAATGCTTTGGTATTTTTAAAAATACCTGAAGCATTAAAAAAAATCGAGAAATATGGTAAAATGATGTTTTACCGCATATTTCGACGATTTTCAGCATTTAGAGCACAGTTCAATTAAACCTTACTTTTTAGCTAAAATACATGGATTTTCTCACTAGTAATATAAATTGACACAATACTGCACTAAAATTTCATATTTAAGTTACTTTCAGTATAAAATTCAATTCTATCAGTAATTCTGATAAAAAAGTTTGAAAATCCATGAATTTTAGCTAAAAAATCAGGTTTGTCTGAAGAGAGTTTTTTAAATGCTCCAAATCGTCGAAACATGCAGTAAAACGTCATTTTACCATATTTTTCGATTTTTTCAATGCTTCAGGTATTTTTAAAAATAGTAAAAGCATTGAAAAAATTGAAAAATGTGGTAAAATGATGTTTTACTGCATATTTCGACGATTTTCAGCATTTAGAACACTTAATCCTTACTTTTGAGCTACAATACAATGGATTTTCACACTTGTAATATTATTGACACAATCTTCACTAAATCATATTTTGTTTACTTTCAGCATAAAATTCAATTCCATCAGAAATTCTGATAAAAAGGTTTGATAAAACATGAATTTTAGCTAAAAAGTGAGGTTTGTCTGAAAAGTGTTTTAAATGCTCCAAATCGTCGAAATATGCAGTAAAACATCATTTTACCATATTTTTCGATTTTTTTCAATGCTTCAGGTATTTTTAAAAATAGGAAAAGCATTGAAAAAAATCGAAAAATATGGTAAAATGATGTTTTTCTGCATATTTCGAAGATGTTCAGCATTTAGAGCACTTTCCAATTAAACCTTACTTTTTAGCTAAATTACATGGATTTTCACACTTGAAAGATATATTGACACAATACTACACTAAAATGTCATATGTAAGTTACTTTCAGCATAAAATTCAATTCCATCAATAATTCTGATAAAAAAGATTGAAAATCCATGAATTTTAGCTAAAAAATCAGGTTTGTCTGAAAAGTGTTCTAAATGCTCGAAATCGTCTAAATATGCATTAAAACATCATTTTTCCATATTTGTCGAGTTTTTCAAATGCATCATGCATTTCACATATTTCAGGTATTTCATATATTTCATATATTTTTTAAAAATACCAAAAACATAGGATTACTGATGGAATTGAATTTTATGCTGAAAGTAACTTAAATATGACATTTTAGTGTCGTATTGTGTCAATATATATTTCAAGTGTGAAAATCTATGTATTTTAGTTAAAAAGAAAGGTTGGTTTGAAAAGTGCTCTAAATGCTCCAAGTCGTCGAAATATGCAGTAAAACATCATTTTACCATATTTTTCGATTTTTTCAATCCTTCAGGTATTTTTAAAATTAGCAAAAGGATTGAAAAAATCGAAAAATATGGTAAAATGATGTTTTACTGCATATTTCGACGATTTGGAGCATTTAGAGCATTTTTCAAACAAAGCTGATTTTTTAGCCAAAATTCATGGATTTTCAAACTTTTTTATCAGAATTACTAAGGGAATTGAAAGTTTCGAGTCTTTTCAACATTTTGAAGTATATTACATATTTTTCAAAAAGCCCATAAAATATCCATGAAATTCAGAAATTATTTTGAAAATTTCACGTATTTTTTTATATTACCAAAAGCATTGACAAAATCGAAAAATGTGGCAAAATGATGTTTTGCTGCATATTTCGACGTTTTAGAGTATTTAGAACACTTTTCATACAAACCTGATTTTTTTTAGATAAAATTCATGATTTATCAAACTTTTTTACCAAATTACTGATGAAATTGAATTTTATGCTGAAAGTTACTTAAATATGACATTTTTGAGTAGCATTGTCTCAATATATATTTCAAGTGTGAAAATCCATGCATTTTAGCTAAAAAGTAAAGTTTGCTTGAAAAGTGTTCTAAATGCTCCAAATCGTCGAAATATGCATTAAAACATGATTTTACCATATTTTTCGATTTTTTCAATGCTTCGGTTTTTTTAAAATTACCTGAAGCATTAAAAAAATCGAAAAATATGGTAAAATGATGTTTTACTGCACATTTCGACGATTTTAAGCATTTAGAGCACTTTTCAATTAAACCTTACTTTTTAGCTTAAATACATGGATTTTCACACTTGTAATATATATTGACACAATACTACACTAAAATGTCATTTTTAAGTTACTTTCAGCATATAATTCAATTCCATCAGTAATTCTGATAAAAAAGTTTTCAAATCCATGAATTTTAGCTAAAAAATCAGGTTTGTCTGAAAAGTGTTTTAAATGCACCAAATCGTCGAAATATGAAGTAAAATATTTCACCATATTTTTCGACTTTTTCAATGCTTCAGGTATTTTTAAAAATAGCAAAAGCATTGAAAAAATCGAGAAATATGGTAAAATGATGTTTTACTGCATATTTCGACGATTTTCAGCATTTAGAGCACTTTTCAATTAAACCTTACTTTTAAGCTAAAATACATGGATATTCACACTTGTAATATATTTTGACACAATACTTCACTAAAATGTCCTATTTAATTTACTTTCAGCATAAAATTCAATTCCATCAGTAATTCTGATAAAAAAAGTTTGAAAATCCACGAATTTTAGCTAAAAAATCAGTTTTGTCTGAAAAGTGTTGTAAATGATCCAAATCTTCGAAATATGCAGTAAAACATCATTTTACCGTATTTTTCGATTTTTTTCAATGCTTCAGGTATTTTTAAAAATAGCAAAAGCATAAAATTCAATTCCATCAGAAATTCTGATAAAAAGGTTTGATAAAACATGAATTTTAGCTGAAAAATCAGGTTTGTCTGAAAAGTGTTCTAAATGACCCAAATTTTTCGAAATATGCAGTAAAACATCATTTTACCCGTTTATTTTTCGATTTTTTTCAAATGCTTCGGGTATTTTTAAAAATAGCAAACGCATAAAATTCAATTCCATCAGAAATTCTGATAAAAAGGTTTGATAAAACATAAATTTTTAGCTAAAAAATCAGGTTTGTCTGAAAAGTGTTCTAAATACTCCAAATCGTCGAAATATGCAGTAAAACATCATTTTTCGATTTTTTCAATGCTTCAGGTATTTTATATGTTTCACGTATTTCATATATTTCATATATTTTTTAAAAATACCAAAAGCATTGAAAAAATCGAAAAATATGGCAAAATGATGCTTTACTGCTTATTTCGATTATTTAAAGCATTTAGAACACTTTTCAGACAAACCTGATTTTTTAGCTAAAGTTCATGGATTTTCAAACTTTTTTATCATAATTACTGATGGAATTGAATTTTATGCTGAAAGTAACTTAAATATGACATTTTAGTGTAGTATTGTGTCAATATATATTTCAAGTGTGGAAATCCACGTATTTTAGCTAAAAAGAAAGGTTTGTTTGAAAAGTGCTCTAAATGCTCCAAATCGTCGAAATATACGGTAAAACATCATTTTACTATATTTTTCGATTTTTTCAATGCTTTTGCTATTTTTAAAAATACCTGAAGAATTGAAAAAAATCGAAAAATATGGTAAAACGATGTTTTACTGCATATTTCGTCGATTTTCAAGCATTTAGAGCACTTTTCAATTAAGCCTTACTTTTTACTAAAATACATGGATTTTCACACTTGAAATATATATTGACACAATACTACACTAAAATGTCATATTTAAGTTACTTACAGCATAAAATTCAATTCCATCACTGATTCTGATAAAAAAGTTTGAAAATCCACGAATTTTAGCAAAAAATAAAGTTCTAAATGCTCTAAATCGTCGAAATATGCAGTAAAACATCACTTTGCCACATTTTTCGATTTTTTTCAGTGCTTTTGGTATTTTTAAAAAAAATATGATATATTCAAAATTATTTCTGAATTTCATCTAAATTTTATGGGCTTTTTGAAAAATATGTAATATACTTCAAAATGTTGAAAAGCCTCGAAAATTTCAATTCCATTAGTAATTCTGATAAAAAAGTTTGAAAATCCATGAATTTTAGCTAAAGAATCAGGTTTGTCTGAAAAATGTTCTAAATGCTCTATATCGTCGAAATATGCAGTAAAACATCATTTTGCCACATTTTTCGATTTTTTTCAATGCTTTGGTATTTTTAAAAATATATGAATCATTCAAAATTATTTCGAATTTCTCGAAATATAGGCTTTTTGAAAATTGTAAATACTTTAAAATGTTGAAAAGCCTGGAAAACTCAATTCCATTAGTAATTCTGATAAAAAAGTTTGAAAATCCATGAATTTTAGCTAAAAAATCTGGTTTGTCTGAAAAGTGTTCTAAATGCTCAAAATCGTCGAAATATGCAGTAAAACATTATTTTAAAATATTTTTCGAGTTTTTCAATGCATCAGGTATTTCATATATTTCAGGTATTTCATATATTTCATGTTTTTTTAAAAATACCAAAAGCATTGAAAAAATCGAAAAATATGGCGAAATGATGTTTTACTGCATATTTCGACGATTTAGAGCATTTAGAACACTTTCCAGACAATCCTCATTTTTTCGCTAAAATTGATAAATTTTCAAATTTTTTTTATGAGAATTACTGATTAATTGAATTTTATGCTGAAAGTAACTTAAATATGACATTTTAGTGCATTATTGTGTCAATATATATTTCAAGTGTGAAAATACATATTTTAGCTAAAAAGAAAGGTTTGTTTGAAAAGTGCTCTAAATGCTGCAAATCGTCGAAATATGCAGTAAAACATCATTTTACCATATTTTTCGATTTTTTCAATCCTCAGGTATTTTTAAAAATAGCAAAAGCATTGAAAAAATCGAAAAATATGGTGAAATGATGTTTTACTGCTATTTTCGGCTATTTGGAGGATTTAGAGCATTTTCCAAACAAAGCTGATTTTTTAGCCAAAATACATGGATTTTCAAACTTTTTTATGAGAATTACTAATGGAATTGAAATTTTCGAGGCTTTTCAACATTTTAAAGTATATTACATATTTTTCAAAAAACCCATAAAATTTCCACGAAATTCAGAAATTATTTTGAATATTTCACATATTTTTTTAAAATAGCAAAAGCATTGAAAAAATCGAAAAATGTGGCAAAATGATGTTTTGCTGCATATCTCGACGATTTAGAGCATTTAGAACACTTTTCAGACAAACGTGATTTTTTAGATAAAATTCATGGATTTTCAAACTTTTTATCAGAATTACTGATGGAATTGAATTTTATGCTGAAAGTAACTTAAATATGACATTTTTGTGTAGTATTGTGTCAATATATATTCAGTTGAATCCTCATTTTAGCTAAAATAAGGTTTGTTTGAAAAGTGTTCTAAATGCTCCAAATCGTCGAAATATGCATTAAAACATGATTTTACCATATTTTTCGTTTTTTTCAATGCTTTGGTATTTTTAAAAATACCTGAAGCATTAAAAAAAATCGAGAAATATGGTAAAATGATGTTTTACCGCATATTTCGACGATTTTCAGCATTTAGAGCACAGTTCAATTAAACCTTACTTTTTAGCTAAAATACATGGATTTTCTCACTAGTAATATAAATTGACACAATACTGCACTAAAATTTCATATTTAAGTTACTTTCAGTATAAAATTCAATTCTATCAGTAATTCTGATAAAAAAGTTTGAAAATCCATGAATTTTAGCTAAAAAATCAGGTTTGTCTGAAGAGAGTTTTAAATGCTCCAAATCGTCGAAACATGCAGTAAAACGTCATTTTACCATATTTTTCGATTTTTTCAATGCTTCAGGTATTTTTAAAAATAGTAAAAGCATTGAAAAAATTGAAAAATGTGGTAAAATGATGTTTTACTGCATATTTCGACGATTTTCAGCATTTAGAACACTTAATCCTTACTTTTGAGCTACAATACATGGATTTTCACACTTGTAATATATATTGACACAATACTTCACTAAAATGTCATATTTAGTTTACTTTCAGCATAAAATTCAATTCCATCAGAAATTCTGATAAAAAGGTTTGATAAAACATGAATTTTAGCTAAAAAGTGAGGTTTGTCTGAAAAGTGTTTTAAATGCTCCAAATCGTCGAAATATGCAGTAAAACATCATTTTACCATATTTTTCGATTTTTTTCAATGCTTCAGGTATTTTTAAAAATAGGAAAAGCATGAAAAAAATCGAAAAATATGGTAAAATGATGTTTTTCTGCATATTTCGAAGATGTTCAGCATTTAGAGCACTTTCCAATTAAACCTTACTTTTTAGCTAAATTACATGGATTTTCACACTTGAAAGATATATTGACACAATACTACACTAAAATGTCATATGTAAGTTACTTTCAGCATAAAATTCAATTCCATCAATAATTCTGATAAAAAAGATTGAAAATCCATGAATTTTAGCTAAAAAATCAGGTTTGTCTGAAAAGTGTTCTAAATGCTCGAAATCGTCTAAATATGCATTAAAACATCATTTTTCCATATTTGTCGAGTTTTTCAAATGCATCATGCATTTCACATATTTCAGGTATTTCATATATTTCATATATTTTTTAAAAATACCAAAAACATAGGATTACTGATGGAATTGAATTTTATGCTGAAAGTAACTTAAATATGACATTTTAGTGTCGTATTGTGTCAATATATATTTCAAGTGTGAAAATCTATGTATTTTAGTTAAAAAGAAAGGTTGGTTTGAAAAGTGCTCTAAATGCTCCAAGTCGTCGAAATATGCAGTAAAACATCATTTTACCATATTTTTCGATTTTTTCAATCCTTCAGGTATTTTTAAAATTAGCAAAAGGATTGAAAAAATCGAAAAATATGGTAAAATGATGTTTTACTGCATATTCGACGATTTGGAGCATTTAAAAA
>NW_026508424.1:0-12991 GCF_026875155.1 Cherax quadricarinatus
CCAAACCCATCCCCCCCAACACCCCCCCCCCAAAACCCCTGGACCCACACCACCCATAACCCCAGGATGGACCACACCGTCCCTAACCCCAGGATGTGACCCACACCAGTCCACTAACACCCAGGGGGGACCCACAACAGTCCACTAACACCCAGGATGTGACCCACCAGCCCATAACACCCAGGTGTGACCCACAAAAAGTCCACTAACACCAGGATGTGACCCAACCAGTCCATTAACACCCAGGAGTGCCCCACCCCAAGTCCACTACACCCGGATGTGACCCACCCCCAGTCCACTAACACCCGGGATGTGACCCACACCAGTCCACAAAACCCAGGAGGGCACCCACACCAGTCCACTAACACCCAGGATGTGACCCACACCAGTCCACTAACACCCAGGATGGACCCACACCAGTCCACTAACCACCCAGGATGTGACCCACACCAGTCCACTAACACCCAGATGTGACCCACACCAGTCCACTAACACCAGATGTGACCCACACCAGTCCACTAACACCAGGATGTGACCCACACCAGTCCACAACACCCAGGATGTGACCCACACCAGTCCACTAACACCAGATGTCCCACCAGTCATAAACCCAGATGGCCCACACCAGTCCACTAACACCCAGGATGTGACCCACACCCATCCAGTACTAACATCACACCCAGGATGTGACCCACAACCAGTCCACTAACACCCAGGATGTGACCCACACCAGTCCACTAACACCATGGATGTGACCCACACCAGTCCACTAACACCCAGGATGTGACCCACACCAGTCCACTAACACCCAGGATGTGACCCACACCAGTCCACTAACACCCAGGATGTGACCCACACCAGTCCACTAACACCCAGGATGCCACCCACACCAGTCCACTAACACCCAGGATGCCACCCACACACCCATCCACTAACACACCAGGATGTGACCCAACCAGTCCACTAACACCCAGGGTGTGACTCACAACAGTCCACTAACACTCAGGATGTGACCCAAACCAGTCCATTAACACCCAGGACGTGACCCACACAAGTCCACTAACACCATGTATGTGACCCACACCAGTCCACTAACACCCAGGATGTGACCCACACCAGTCCACTAACACCCAGGATGTGACCCACACCAGTCCATCCATAACACCCAGGATGTGACCCACACCAGTCCACTAACACCCAGGATGCCACCCACACCAGTCCACTAACACCCAGGATGTGACCCACACCAGTCCACTAACACCCAGGATGTGACCACACCAGTCCACTAACACCCAGGATGTGACCCACACCAGTCCACTAACACCCATGATGTGACCCACACCAGTCCACTAACACCCAGGATGTGACCCACACCAGTCCACTAACACCCAGGTGTGACCCACAACAGTCCACTAACACCAGGATGCGACCCACACCAGTCCACTAACACCCAGGATGTGACCCACACCAGTCCACTAACACCCAGGATGTGACCCACACCAGTCCACTAACACCCAGGATGTGACCCACACCAGTCCACTAACACCCAGGGTGTGACTCACAACAGTCCACTAACACTCAGGATGTGACCCAAACCAGTCCATTAACACCCAGGACGTGACCCACACAAGTCCACTAACACCATGTATGTGACCCACACCAGTCCACTAACACCCAGGATGTGACCCACACCAGTCCACTAACACCCAGGATGTGACCCACACCAGTCCACTAACACCCAGGATGTGACCCACACCAGTCCACTAACACCCAGGATGCCACCCACACCAGTCCACTAACACCCAGGATGTGACCCACACCAGTCCACTAACACCCACGATGGACCCACACCAGTCCACTAAACCCAGGATGTGACCCTCACAGTCCACTAACACCCAGGATGTGACCCACACCAGTCCACTAACACCCAGGATGTGACCCACACCAGTCCACTAACACCCAGGATGAACCCACAACCAGTCCCACTAACACCCAGGAATGTGACCCACACCAGTCCACTAACACCCAGGATGTGACCCACACCAGTCCACTAACACCCAGTATGTGACCCACACCAGTCCACTAACACCCAGGATGTGACCCACACCAGTCCACTAACACCCAGGATGTGACCCACACCAGTCCACTAACACCCAGGATGTGACCCACACCAGTCCACTAACACCCAGGATGTGACCCACACCAGTCCACTAACACCCAGGATGCCACCCACACCAGTCCACTAACACCCAGGATGCCACCCACACCAGTCCACTAACACCCAGGATGCCACCCACACCAGTCCACTAACACCCAGGTACCCATTATACTGATGGGTAAACAGGAACAGCAGGTGTCTTATGGAAACACGTCCCTAATATTTTCCAGCCGTACCGGAGGAGATCCCAACCCCGGACATCAGTGTGTGAGCTGAGTGCGCTACCGATCAAGCTACGAGACACCGTGATAAAACTGGATCACAATTCTCTACAAATATTTCACAAGAAGACACAACATTTCTAATAAATGATTCCAGTAACTTGCGACATATTCCAGGATCCAGATTTCCTCTCTCAGCATCACCGCTACCAACAGCTCTGGAAAACTTGGGACGGCGTCTCCATTCAAAAGTTGTGTGTAAACACACACACATGTGTCAGTCTGGTGTTTTTTATACAAAGTTCCAAACATCAGGGAGGAAAAACATGACTTTTAGACTAACATACTTGTCGTAGATGCAAGAGTTCTTGATCCCAGGTTGAAGATGCGAGAGTTGCATCACTTGTAACAGAATCTTTAAGGTTAGATGAGATGAATTCTTGTCGGATTTTTAACCCAGGGTTGGGAGGGTTAGCTACCCAGGATAACCCAGGGTTGGGAGGGTTAGCTACCCATGATAACCCAGGGTTTGGAGGATTAACTACCCAGGATAACCCAGGGTTGGGAGGGTTAGCTACCCAGGATAACCCAGGGTTTGGAGGATTAGCTACCCAGGATAACCCAGGGTTGGGAGGGTTAGCTACCCATGATAACCCAGGGTTTGGAGGATTAGCTACCCAGGATAACCCAGGGTTGGGAGGGTTAGCTACCCAGGATAACCCAGGGTTTGGAGGATTAGCTACCCAGGATAACCCAGGGTTGGGAGGGTTAGCTACCCATGATAACCCAGGGTTTGGAGGATTAGCTACCCAGGATAACCCAGGGTTGGGAGGGTTAGCTACCCAGGATAACCCAGGGTTGGGAGGGTTAGCTACCCAGGATAACCCAGGGTTGGGAGGGTTAGCTACCCAGGATAACCCAGGTTTGGAGGATTAGCTACCCAGGATATAACCCAGGTTGGGAGGGTTAGCTACCCAGGATAACCCAGGGTTGGGAGGGTTAGCTACCCAGGATGACCTAGGGTTGGGAGGGTTAGCTACCCAGGATGACCTAGGGTTGGGAGGGTTAGCTACCCAGGATAACACAGGGTTGGGAGGGTTAGCTACCCATGATAACACAGGGTTGGGAGGTTAGCTACCCAGGATAACCCAGGGTTGGGAGGGTTAGCTACCCAGGATGACCCAGGGTTGGGAGGGTTAGCTACCCAGGATAACCCAGGGTTGGGAGGGTTAGCTACCCAGGATAACCCAGGGTTGGGAGGGTTAGCTACCCAGGATAACCCAGGGTTGGGAGGGTTAGCTACCCAGGATAACCCAGGGTTGGGAGGGTTAGCTACCCAGGATGACCTAGGGTTGGGAGGGTTAGCTACCCAGGATAACCCAGGGTTGGGAGGGTTAGCTACCCAGGATAACCAAGGGTTCGGAGGGTAAGCTACCCAAGATAACCCAGGATTGGGAGGGTTAGCTACCCAGGATAACCCAGGGTTGGGAGGGTTAGCTACCCAGGATAACCCAGGGTTGGGAGGGTTAACTACCCAGGATAACCCAGGGTTGGGAGGGTTAGCTACCCAGGATGACCCAGGGTTGGGAGGGTTAGCTACCCAGGATAACCCAGGGTTGGGAGGGTTAGCTACCCAGGATAACCCAGGGTTGGGAGGGTTAGCTACCCAGGATGACCCAGGGTTGGGAGGGTTAGCTACCCAGGATAACCCAGGGTTGGGAGGGTTAGCTACCCAGGATAACCAAGGGTTGGGAGGGTTAGCTACCCAGGATAACTCAGGGTTGGGAGGGTTAGCTACCCAGGATAACCCAGGGTTGGGAGGGTGAGCTACCCAGGATAACCCAGGGTTGGGAGGGTTAGCTACCCAGGATAACCAAGGGTTGGGAGGGTTAGGTACCCAGGATAACCCAGGGTTGGGAGGGATAGCTACCCAGGATAACCCAGGGTTGGGAGGGTTAGCTACCCAGGATAACCCAGGGTTGGGAGGGTTAGCTACCCAGGATAACCCAGGGTTGGGAGGGTTAGCTACCCAGGATAACCCAGGGTTGGGAGGGTTAGCTACCCAGGATAACCCAGGGTTGGGAGGGTTAGCTACTCAGGATAACCCAGGGTTGGGAGGGTTAGCTACCCAGGATAACCCAGGGTTGGGAGGGTTAGCTACCCAGGATAACCAAGGGTTCGGAGGGTAAGCTACCCAGGATAACCCAGGATTGGGAGGGTTAGCTACCCAGGATAACCCAGGATTGGGAGGGTTAGCTACCCAGGATAACCCAGGGTTGGGAGGGTTAACTACCCAGGATAACCCAGGGTTGGGAGGGTTAGCTACCCAGGATGATCCAGGGTTGGGAGGGTTAGCTACCCAGGATAACCCAGGGTTTGGAGGGTTAGCTACCCAGTAGCTTGATACTAACGTAGGTGATACTGAGGTAGCTTGATACTGACGTATGTGCTACTGTGGTAGCTTGATACTGACGTAGGTGATACTGAGGTAGCTTGATACTGATGTAGGTGATACTGAGGTAGCTTGATACTGACGTAGGTGATACTGAGGTAGCTTGATACTGACGTAGGTGATACTGAGGTAGCTTGATACTGACGTAGGTGATACTAGGGTAGCTTGATACATAAATAAACTACGACGACCTTTCGGGCCCTTTACGAGAGAAAACTGTGACGACGTTTCGTCCCTCACAACACCGTTGTCAAGTAAGGGAGACAATGCAAAGACCAGAAAACTGGTCGAGAAAGGGCGAGGAAGGAGCGTCTATTGGTTGATTAATCAAGATTAGTTTAACCAATGGGAGAGCTGGAATTTCTGAAAGAGCCTCAGTTTCACCGCTCGAAGGTGACTGGTTCAGCCAATGGGGTGGCTACCAGCAGCTGCAAGTTGCTGATGGTTGTGATGTGTGTGTATCCGGTATCCCTCGGTCACAGCAGAACCACCCAGACTCCGGTATCCCCCGACCATAGGAACAGAATCACCAGACTCCCGTATCCCTCGACAACAGAAACAATCCCAGGCCCCCGGTATCCCCTCCACCACAGAACAGAATCACCAGGCTCCCCGGTATCCCTCGACCACAGGAACAGAATCACCAGCCTGCCGGTATCCCTCGACCAAAGGAGCAGAATCCCCAGCCTCCCGGTATCCCTCGACCACAGGAACAGAATCACCAGCCTCCCGGTATCCCTCTACCACAGGAACAGAATCACCAGCCTCCTGGTATCCCTCGACCACAGGAACAGAATCACCAGCCTCCCGGTATCCCTCCCCATATGGAACAATCACCAGCCTCCCGGTATCCCTCCACCACAGGAACTGAATCACCAGCCTCCCGGTATCCCTCCACCACAGGAACAGGATCACCAGCCTCCCGGTATCCCTCAACCACAGGAACAATCACTAGCCTCCCGGTGTCCCTCGACCACAGAAACAGGATCACCAGCCTCCCGGTATCCCTCCGCCACAGGAACAGAATCATTAGCCTCCCAGTATCCCTCCTCCACAGGAACAGGATCACCAGCCTCCCGGTATCCCTACACCACAGGAACAGGATCACCAGCCTCCCGGTATCCCTCAACCACAGGAACAGGATCACCAGCCTCTCGGTATCCCTCCACCACAGGAACAGATTCACCAACCTCCTGGTATCCCCCATCACAGGAGCAGCATCACCAGGCTCTCGGTATCCCTCGAATACAGGAACAGAATCACCATCCTTCCGATATCCCTCCACCACAGGAACAGGATCACCAGCATCCCGGTATCCCTCCACCATAGGAACAGAATCACTAGCCTCCCGGTATCCCTCGACCACAGGAACAGGATCACCAGCCTCCCGGTATCCCTCCACCACAGAAACAGGATCACCAGCCTCCCGGTATCCCTCGACCATAGCAACAGAATCACAAGCCTCACGGTATCCCTCCACTACAGGAACAGGATCACCAGCCTCCCGTTATCCCTCTACCAAAGGAACGGAATCACCAGCTTCCCGGTATCCCTCCACCACAGGAACAGAATCACCAGCCTCCCGGTATCCATCGACCATAGGAACAGAATCACCAGCCTCCCGGTATCCTTCCACCACCGGAGCAGAATCACCAGCCTCTCGGTATCCCTCCACCACAGGAACAGGATCACCAGCCTTCCGGTATCCCTCGACCACAGGAACAGAATCACCAGCCTCCCGGTATCCCTGGACCACAGGAGCAGAATCACCAGCCTCCCGGTATCCCTCCACCACAGGAACATGATCACCAGCCTCCAGGTATCCCTCCACCACAGGAACAGGATCACCAGCCTCCCAGTATCCCTCCACCACAGGAACAGAATCACCAGCCTCCCGGTATCCCTCCACCACAGGAACAGGATCACCAGCCTCCCGGTATCCCTCGACCATAGCAACAGAATCACAAGCCTCACGGTATCCCTCCACTACAGGAACAGGATCACCAGCCTCCCGTTATCCCTCTACCAAAGGAACGGAATCACCAGCTTCCCGGTATCCCTCCACCACAGGAACAGAATCACCAGCCTCCCTTTATCCATCGACCATAGGAACAGAATCACCAGCCTCCCGGTATCCTTCCACCACCGGAGCAGAATCACCAGCCTCTCGGTATCCCTCCACCACAGGAACAGGATCACCAGCCTTCCGGTATCCCTCGACCACAGGAACAGAATCACCAGCCTCCCGGTATCCCTCCACCAAAGGAACATGATCACCAGCCTCCAGGTATCACCAGCCTCCCGGTATCCCTCGACCACAGGAACAGGATCACCAGCCTCCCGGTATCCCTCGACCACAGGAACAGGATCACCAGCCTCCCGGTATCCCTCGACCACAGGAACAGAATCACCAGCCTCCCGGTATCCCTTGGCCAGAGGAACAGGATCACCAGCCTCTTGGTATCCCTCCACCACATGAACATGATCACCAGCCTCCCATTATCCCTCCACCACAGGAACAGGATCACCAGCCTCCCAGTATCCCTCCACCACAGAAACAGGATCACCAGCCTCCCGATATCCCTCGACCACAGGAACAGAATCACCAGCCTCCCGGTATCCCTCCACCACAGGAACAGAATCACCAGCCTCCCGGTATCCCTCCACCACAGGAACAGGATCACCAGCTTCCCGGTATCCCTCGACCACAGGAACAGAATCACCAGCCTCCCGGTATCTCTCCACCAGAGAAACAGGATCACCAGCCACCCGGTATCCCTCGACCACAGGAACAGGATCATCAGCCTCCCGGTATCCCTCCACCACAGGAACAGATTCACCAGCCTCCCGGTATCCCTCCACCACAGGAACAGGATCACCAGCTTCCCGGTATCCCTCGACCACAGGAACAGAATCACCAGCCTCCCGGTATCCCTCCACCACAGGAACAGAATCACCAGCCTCACGGTATCCCTCGACCACAGGAACAGGATCAATAGCCTCCAGGTATCCCTCCACTACATGAACAGAATAACCAGCCTCCCGGTATCCCTCCATCTCAGGAAAAGAATGACCAGCTTCCCGGTATCCCTCGACTACAGGAACAGGATCACCAGCCTCCCAGTATCCCTCCACCAAAGGAACAGAATCACGAGCCTCACGGTATCCCTCGACCACAGGAACAGGATCACCAGCCTCCCGGTATCCCTCCACCACAGCAAGAGAATCACCTGCCTCCCGGTATCCCTCCACCACAGGAACAGGATCACCAGCCTCCCAGTATCCCCCCACCACAAGAACAGGATCACCAGCCTCCCGGTATCCCTCGACCACAGGAACAGAATTACCAGCCTCCCGGTATCCCTTCACCACAAGGACAGGATCACCAGCCACCCGGTATCCCTCGACCACAGGAACAGAATCACCAGCTTCCCGGTATCCCTCGACCAGAGGAACAGGATCACCAGCCTCCCGGTATCCCTCGACAACAGGAACGGAATTACCAGCCTCCCGTTATCCCTCCACCACAAGAATAGGATCACCAGCCTCCAGGTATCCCTCCACAACAATAACAGAATCACCAGCCTCCCGGTATCCCTCCACCACAAGAACAGATTCATCAGCCTCACGGTATCTCTCCACCACAAGAACAGAATCACCAGTCTCCCGGTATCCCTCCACCACAGGAACAGGATCACCAGCCTCCCGGTATCCCTCCACCACAGGAACAGAATCACCAGCCTGCCGGTATCCCTCCACCACAAGAACAGAATCACCAGTCTCCCGGTATCCCTCCACCACAGGAACAGAATCACCAGCCTCCCGGTATCCCTCCACCACAAGAACAGGATCACCAGCCTCCCGGTATCCCTCCACCACAAGAACAGAATCACCAGCCTCCCGGTATCCCTCCACCACAAGAACAGGATCACCAGCCTCCCGGTATCCCTCGATCACAAAAACAGGATCACCTGCCTCCCGGTATCCCTCCACCACAAGAACATAATCACCAGCCTCCCGGTATCCCTCGACCAAAAGAACAGGATCACCAGCCTCCCGGTATCCCTCGACAACAGGAACAGGATCAAAGCCTCCCGGTATCCCTCAACCACAGGAACATGATCACCAGCCTCCCGGTATCCCTCCACCACAGGAACAGGATCACCTGCCTCCCAGTATCCTTCCACCCCAGGAACAGAATCACCAGCCTCCCGGTATCCCACGACCACAAGAACAGTATCACCAGCCTCCCAGTATCCCTCCACCACAGCAACAGGATCACAAGCCTCCCGGTATCCCTCGACCACAGGAACAGGATCACCAGCCTCCCAGTATCCCTCCACCACAGGAACAGAATCACCAGCCTCACGGTATCCCTCGACCACAGGAACAGGATCACCAGCCTCCCGGTATCCCTCCACCACAGGAACAGGATCACCAGCCTACCGGTATCCCTTCACTACAGGAACAGAATCACCAGCCTCCCGGTATCCCTCCACTACAGGAACAGGATCACCAGCCTCCCAGTATCCCTCCACCACAGGAACAGAATCACCAGCCTCCCGGTATCCCTCCACCACAGGAACAGGATCACCAGCCTCCCGGTATCCCTCCTCCACAAGAACAGGATCACCAGTCTCCCGGTATCCCTCGACCTCAGGAACAGAATTACTAGCCTCCCGGTATCCCTCCACCACAAGAACAGGATCACTAGCCTCCCGTTATCCCTCGACCACAAGAACACGATCACCAGCCTCCCGGTATCCCTCGACCATAAGAACAGGAACACCAGTCTCCCGGTATCCCTCGACCACAGGAACAGAATCACCAGCCTCCCGGTATCCCCCCACCACAAGAACAGGATCACCGGCCTCCCGGTATCCCTCGACCACAGGAACAGAATCACCAGCCTCCCGGTATCACTCCACCACATGAACAGAATCACCAGCATCCCGGTATCCCTCCACCACAGGAACAGAATCACCAGCCTCCCGGTATCCTTCCACCTCAAGAACAACATCACCAACCTCCCGGTATCCCTCCACCACAAGAACAGAATCACCAGCCTGCAGGTATCCCTCCACCACAAGTACAGAATCACCAGCCTCCCGGTATCCCTCCACCACAAAAACAATCACCAGCCTCCCGGTATCCCTCCACCACAGGAACAGGATCACCAGCTTCCAGGTATCCCACGACCACAAGAACAGAATCACCGGCCTCCCGGTATCCCTCGACCACAAGAACAGAATCACCAGCGTCCCGGTATCCCTCCACCACAAGAACAGGATCACCAGCCTCCCGGTATCCCTCCACCACATGAACAGAATCACCAGCCTCCCGGTATCCCTCCACCACAAGAACAGGATCACCAGCATTCCGGTATCCCTCCACCACAAGAACAGGATCACCAGCCTCCCGGTATCCCTCCACTACAGCAACAGTATCACCAGCCTCCCGGTATCCCTCGACCACAGGAACAGGATCACCAGCCTCCCAGTATCCCTCCACCACATGAACAGAACCACCAGCCTCACGGTATCCCTCGACCACAGGAACAGGATCACCAGCTTCCCGGTATCCCTCGACCACAGGAACAGGATCACCAGCTTCCCGGTATCCCTCAACCACAGGAACAGGATCACCAGCCTCCCGGTATCCCTCGACCACAAGAACAGGATCACCAGCCTCCCGTTATCCCTCCTCCACAGGAACAGAATCACCAGCCTCCCGGTATCCCTCCACCAAAAGAACAGAATCAACAGCCTCCCGGTATCCATCCACTACAAAAACAGAATCACCAGCCTCCCGGTATCCCTCCACCACAGGAACAGGATCACCAGCTTCCAGGTATCCCACGACCACAAGAACAGAATCCCAGCCTTCCCCGGGACCCCCCCACCACAAGAACCCGAATAAACCGCCTTTCCGGAACCCTCCACCCCAAAAAAACAGAATCACCAGCCTCCCGGTATCCCCCGACAACAAGACAGAAAAAAACCAGCCCTTTCCCGGGACCCCCCCCCACAAGAACAGGGTCACCAACCCCCCCCGGGGATCACTTTTTCCACAAGGGGAAACAGAATCACCACCTCCCGACCCTCCCCCCACAAAAGGGAACCCCCCGGGACCCAAAAAAACCCGCCTCCCGTATCCCCCACCACAAGAAAAAGAACACCAGCCCCCCATAATTTCCCCCCACCACAAGAAAAGGGTCACCACCCCCCGGTAACCCTCGACCACAAGAACAGGGTAACCCGCATCCCGGTATCCCCCACCACAAACAGGGGCACCAGCCTTTCCCCGGGATCCCCCCGCCAAGAACAAAGGGCAAACCCGCCCCCGGGGATCTCTCGACCCCCAAAACAGAACACCAGCCTTTCCCCCAAACCCTCCACCACAAGAACAAAAAACACCACCTCCCGGGGGCCCTCGACTACAAAAAAACAGGGTCAAACCACCCCCCCGGTAATTCCCCCCCGATTTCAAAGAACAGATCACCACCCCCGTTTTAAAACCCCCCCCAACCCCAAGAACAATCCCCCCACCTCCCGAAATCCTTTACCACAAAAAACTAAACACCCCCCCCGGTATCCCCCCGACCCAAAAAGGGAAAAGGACAACCCCCCTCCCGGTTTTCCCCCCCACCACAAGAACAGGATCACCCCGCCCCCCCCTATCCCTCGAACAAGGGAAAAGGATCACCAGGTCCTTTCCCGGGATCCCCCACCACAAAACAAGGTCACCCTCCTCCCCCAACCCTCCATCAAAAAAACAGAAAACACCCCCTCCCCCGGGAAACCCACCACCACAAAAACAGGATCCAAACCCGCCTCCCGATCCCTCCCCCACAAAACAGGAAACACCAGCCTCCTGGGAACCCTCCAAACCCCAAGAAAAGGATCACCAGCCCCGGTATCCCCTCTTCCACAAGAAAACAGGGTCACCATTTTCCCGGTATCCCCGACCACAAAATTTGATCCCCCCCTCCCCGGGATCCCTCCACCACAAGAACAGGATCACCGGGCCCCCCGTTTTCCCTCCCCCCGCGAAAAAATAACCAAAGGGGGCACCCGCCTCCCGGAAACCCTCCACCACAAAACAAAGGGTCACCCGCCTCCCCGGTTTTCCCTCCCCCACAAAACTGATCACCCGCCTCCCGGATCCTCCACCACAAGAACAGGAAACACCACCTCCCGAAACCCCCCACCAAAGAACAGGATCCCCCAGCCCCCGGTATCCCTCCACAACAAAAACAGGAATCAATAGCCTTCCCCCGGGAAACCCTCTAAACCCCAAGAACCGGTCACCACCTCCCTTATCCCTCCACACAAAACAGGATCACCACCTCCCGGGACCCTCCCCCACAAGAACCCGGGCACCCCCTCCCGGTATCCCTCCAAACCCCAAAACAGAAAACCCCCAGCCCCCGGGATCCCCCCCCGCTACAAGAACAGGGTCACCAGCCTCCCCTATCCCCCCACCCCAAGAACAGAAAACAAACCCACCCCCGAAAATCCCTTCCCCACCACAAAACAGGATCACCAAACCCCTCCCCCATCCCTCCACCAAAAGAAAAAGAATCCAACCCCCCTCCGGGAAACCCTCCACCACAAGTACAGAATCCCCGAGCCCCCCCCGGTATCCCCCCACCACAGGAACAGAATCACCAGCCTCCCGGTATCCCTCCACCACAAAACAGGAAACCCCCAGCCCCCGGTAAACCCCCCCACCACAAGAAAGAATAAACCCGCCGGCCGGTATCCCCCCAACCCCCAAAACAGAATCACCACTTCCCGGTTTTCCTCCACCACAAAACAGAATCACCGCCCCCGGAACCCCGCAACAAGAGCAAAAACACCCGCCTTTCCCCCACCCTCCCCCCACAAGAAAAAGGGTCACCACCCCCCGGATCCCCCCAAACCCCAAGAACAGAATCACCAGCCTTTTCCCTTTTCCCTCCACCCATGAACAGGATCACCAGCCCCCGTTTATCGTTTCCAAACCCCAGGAACGGATCACCAGCCTCCCCTAACCCTCCACCACAAAAACAGAATCACCAGCCCCCGTTCCCTCCCACCACAAGACAAATCACAGCCCCCGGTATCCCTCCCCAAAAACAGAAACCAAAACCAAAACCCCCCCTTTCCCCCACCCCGA
>NW_026508426.1:0-43701 GCF_026875155.1 Cherax quadricarinatus
TTACATGTCGGTTGGCTGCATCGAAAGCGGATTAAAGGGTAAGGAAGTAGTGTATGAGCTGTCAGTGTGCAGATTGAGAAAGGTGGCTATGCAATGGTGCACACTCCTTCCATGCATAAAACCATGTAACCGGGGAGACAAAAATTGTTTGATTCTGTACATGAGACGATTAAGAATCATTCTCTCAAATGTTTTACACAAGCAGCTAGTAAGAGATATTGGGGGAAATACATTTTGTTGATTGGGCTTAGGAATTGGAATGATGAGGCTGTTGGTCCAAGATTGAGGGAGCTCCCCAGTTACATAGCTCATGTTATATAATTCAAGTAAAGGATTACCTGGTACTCGACACAGCAATCTGAGTATGTTGTAAGTAATACCATCCTCACCAGGCGACGTGGAGTTGCCCTTAGTTAGTGCTGCATCTTAGAAACTCGTTCTCAGGGTCGGCCAAATTTAAAAAAAAAAAAATATTTTTTCTTATGAAAAAATAGAGTTTTTTTTACCATCAATACTTACCGAGATATGGAGGCGTAAAGTTTGCCAAAATTGAACAACATCTGGTAACATCGCCGACTGCCGTCACCCGGTATTTTTCTATTTACTTTTTTATGGCCTCTGAGACCAATATGATCAGTATTTTGTAAGTTATTTCTTTTTCAATACTACACAATAAGGGCGTAAACACTGTTGTCATTATTTTGTTTATCGAAAATATTTACACAAACAAACGATATGAAATGTTGTTTATTACTATTTTTCTATATATTATATACACATGTACAGTCACAGGGAATATTTCTAGAAGTTCTGCAGCCTGTGGAAATCTTTGAAACATGGTGTCATGCACAGTGGAGTTTTGCACTCCTCACACATAAAACGAGTGTCTCTGCATTGTTGTGGGCGTTTTTTTGTATGTGCACAGACGTAACACCTCTTCTGAGCCTTTTTCTTGAAAGCATTAGCAGGCAGTTTTACTAGGAAGTGATCACCATGCTTCAGACGAGCAGATAGTTGTTGATAATTTGGTGGGCGGTCAATTGCAGGTGTTCTTCCTTGGTACTTGAATACTATTTGTCTGATGACAGACAAACAGAATTCGCCATACTGTGGTTTGTTTCTGGTCCTCTTATTATACATATTATAAGCATTGACCATGGAAATGTCCAGAAGATGGAAAAAGAGTTTGATGTACCACTTATAACTCTTACGAACACAATCAGCAAACCCAATCTGCATGTCACATTTGTCCACTGAACGCTTGTTGAAGGTGTAATCAATCAGAGCTGCAGGTTTTAGAATGGGTTCATTGCTCTCTCTATGCTGCCTGACACTGTCTGCCATTTCATTAGGGTGAACTGATGACAACAGTGGACATTGTTTGTCTTGCCACCAAATGCCATGAGTCTTTTGGCATAACCCTGACCTCCCCCTTTACGGGCAGCGTAAAAACCTGGATATTTTTCCGAAAATCCAAAATCCAAAAACAGCCGCGGCAGGGGCAACGGAACCTTGTCCTCTTTTTTGACTTCCCCTGGGGTTTTTCCCAGCACCCGGATGACCTATCAAGACCCCAAAACACTAAAAAGTTGGATACCCAGAAAAAAAAAGCAACTGCGAAATCCCCCAAAAAGTTCCAAAATTTTCCAACTAATGGGACTCTACTAGCAATCCTCCCCCAGGGGGCCACTGAAGTGAACTCCCAACATTCACCCATCCCCCATCCCCTACTATTACCCAAGCCACAGACAATGGAAAAGGGGTCAGAACAATAAAAGAAATCCAACCACTGGACTCCTACACAAGTAACGAAAACGTGGAAAACTTGGGGACGCCACCGGACAAAACCCCTCAACACCCCCCACACCACACAACACACGACAGACAACAACAAACATGGCCACCGCTACATCCAAGATAACTCCTTCCCAATTTTTTGTGCAAGAAGACACCGCCCCAGAAATAGTAAACCCCTTATGTTTCAAACCAAACGATCACCAAACAAACCCAAAGAAATGAGGAACAAAAGGGCTAGAAAATGCGTTCCCCTCAAAAAGATCCTGTCTAGAACATAAACTAAAACCTCAAAAAATAAACAACACCCAACCCGTCCCTAAACCTAAAACACTCAAAAGACCAAGTCACCCTATTTATCCAAACATTACAGGGGAAAGATCAAGAGTGGCCCAAACAATTTCCCCAATTCAAAAACCAACTTCCAAACCAAAAATCCCAAACCAGCATCTGCCCTGTTGTGTTAACAGCAAAAAATTCCCACCCACAGTCACCCAAGAACCTGCATGGAGCCACCCACAGCTTATAAAGGGGACCCCCTTCCCCTTAAAACATACGTAGTGTGACCAAAAGGGATTGCAAACATGGCTAAAGCGGAAAAAAAAACAGGCTTTTAAATTCCAACAGCCTACAAAAAAACAACCTAACTAAAACATCTATTTCTAAAAAAATGTGTTTACTCAATGATGCCTTCCAAACAAGACAAAACCTTTCTTTATCGGCAAGAAAATTGCGTATCCCAAAAAAATCCACATCTTTGTGAGGGATGGAAAAAATAGCAGTTAGGAAACAACCCACGGGGAAAAGAGATACTATTTAAGAATGCCCTTTGAAACTTTTCCAAATGGGGCTGGACTAACAGAATCGAGTAAAGTGCAGAAAAATCCCCAAAGTCCCCCGTTAGTGTATATTGTCATAAATTTGGTCCCCCAAAAATTTCTAATCCCCAACTACTTTTGATTGTCATTGTTGTTTCAAGACCATTCAAACCCCATATTTTAAATTGTTTTTAAATAACAGAACTATCCCCTTTTTTTAAAAACTTACCATTTTACTTTTTCCATCTTATTTTTTTTAAACAAACCAAACTTGTCTTCAATAATTCTACCTAAACTTTAAAAAAACAAAATCCCCAAATTTTTATTCTAAATCCTATTTTTGCCCAATTTTACTTTAAACTTATTATCAAATTTATTGTAAACTTCTTTTTGACCATTTTTATTCCTACTTTTTTAAACTAGTATTTTCAACTACAACTTTTATTTTAAACCTGTCTACCACTTACTACATATTATAAAAAGTCTTTCCCCCATTTTATTTTTATATTTTTTTTTATTATTTTTTTTGTTTCCTTTAATTTGTGTTTTTTATCCTTCAATTTAAATCTAATTATACTCTAATTCTTGTAAACAACTTATGTAAGCCCTTTAGTGCAATTAAAATTTGAGATTTTGTTCCTTTATTAATTATAGATTAACACAGTTTTACTCTAGTCTTCTAGTCAATACATAGTCAATACCAAATTCACTATACTAGACCATAGTGCAATTCTATGAGAACTGGTGCTATTTGTAATTTGATTTTTATAATTTTAACTAAACCTATTGTACAAAGCTCTTTCAGCCAATACTATCAAACCAAATTCACTATATTAGACCATATGCAATTACTAGTGGAGATGGTGCTATTTTTAATCTGTATTTTTATATTATTAGTTTAAATTCAGTGTACCAAGTATTCAACCAATAAGAGCAATACCAAAATTCACTTATTAGCCATAGTGCAATTACTAGTAAAGGACATGCTATTTTTAATTTGTATTTTTATATTATTAGTTAAAACCCTATTGTACTATACCATTTATCAAAACATAGACTCCCAAAAGTCATTATAGACCTTAGGCAATTCAAGGGGAGTCTTGTTCTTTTTTTAATTTTATTTTATTCTAGTTTTACCTAGTTGTACTTTAGTTCATTCCAGCAAACACATAGACAACTCAACTTCATTATTGAGAGTGACTATACCCTACATGACCAAAATACTCTACTATAACTTGTCCAAACTTTCCCACCACTACAATATCAGTACAGAACTAACACCAACTCAGGGTATAAAAAACCCTAATTTTAAACCAAAAAGATTATCACTGACCCTGATCTAAACCCCCAAAATTGACACCCAAACAAAAACCCATTGAAAATAACTGCCTTTATTACACAGCATCACAAGCCACCCCATCCTAAACAATCTAAAAGTTATCATTCTTAACACAAACAGGTCCTTAACAAACACTATGAGATCCTGAAACCCTTGAATCACTAAAGCACCCTTCTCCCGCATTATTCTTACTGAGACGGGTTAAGCAGGACACAATAATACTACCCTCTACCAGGGTACACACTTTCACAACTGCAGACCAAACCCAATTGGGGTGGTATTGCAATTTTTTACTCTAACCAATTATCTTGTCTTAGCAACACTTTCTTTAGGAAATAGGGGAATACTTTTGCTAATTTTACTTTTAAAACCCTTTAAAAAGCCATAACAACGGTGCCATTTACCCGGGTACCTCACCAAAAATCCCAAATTTCAGTGAGAAAATTTAAATCATAATAAACAAACAGACAAAAGAATAAGCACCCCTTCTCTTAGCTGGAGACTTCAACATCAAACCCTTGGGTTACTGATGATCACCTTTAAGTTTCTCAACAAATGAAAACCCCCCCCCCCCCCCCCCCCCCCCCCCCCCAACCCCCCCCCCAAAACCCCCCCCAAACCCATAACCAATAAAACCCCCCTAAAATCAGGGGATAATCACAGAAGCATTTCAGACCCTACCCTACCTTCCTCCTGACAAACATTAGTAAACCACCACTTGAATACAACAAAGTTTATTTAGACTCCATGCGAGGCCTCAGTAAAAGGAATTCACAGCGACCCAGGACTGTTGATTGGCCCACAGAATTCCCAAGGCCCAAGGTATTATACTGGGCAACCCTTTTTCTTAACAAATTACTTAACTATACAACAAACTTTTTCCTATAAAAACAAAACAGCCAAACAAACGGTTGGTTGCCCATGGCTAACCAGCACCATTCGAAATCCATTACAAGAAACACCAATATGAAAAAGAATATAGACAGAGCTTTTAAAACACAAAGATATTTTAAAAAACTATTTATCAGCTCTCCCCCCAAATAATAAAAAAAGCCCAAAAAACTAACTACCCAGCAGATTCACAGACATAAGGGGGAAAAAAAAAAAGACCTGGAAAAAATCTCTCAGATTTTAGGACCCACAAACTGAAAAACCAAGAAAATTTTCCTAATAAACCTAATGAAACACATACATCCCATGACACAGCTAACAAGATAAACGACTTCCTCAACCATAGGGGTCTAATCTCGCCAAGTAAAGCCGAGGCACCGGGAAAAACTCTGTTCCACAAGGGACAGTACTCGCTCCCTCTTTTTCCCATCCTCATATCCGACATAGACAAGGATTCAGCCACAGCACCTTGTTTTCCTTTGCAGATGACACCGAATCTGCATGACAGTGTCTTCCATTGCAGACACTGCAAGTCCAGGCGGACATCAACCAAATCTTTCAGTGGGCTGCAGAAAAACAATATGAAGTTCAACGATGAAAATTTCAATTACTCAGATATGGTAAACATGAGGAAATTAAATCTTCATCAGAGTACAAAAAATTCTGGCCACAAAATAGAGCGAAACACCAACGTCAAAAAACCTGGAGGGGATCATGTTGGAGGATATCACCTTCAAGGACCATAACATTATTCAATCGCATCTGCTAGAAAAATGACAGGATGGATAATGAGAACCTTCAAAACTAGGGGGCCAAGCCCATGATGACACTCTTCAGGTCACTTGTTCTATCTAGGCTGGAATATTGCTCCCACACTAACAGCACCTTTCAAGGCAGGTGAAATTGCCGACCTAGAAAATGTACAGAGAACTTTCAGGGCGCGCATAACGGAGATAAAACACCTCAATTACTGGGAGCGCTTGAGGTTCCTAAACCTTATTCCCTGGAAACGCAGGAGGGAGAGATACATGATTATATACACCTGGAAAATTCCTAGAGGGACTAGTACCGAACTTGCACACGAAAATCACTCCCCTTACGAAAGCAAAAGACTTGGCAGACGATGCACCATCCCCCAATGAAAAGCAGGGGTTGTCCACTAGCACGTTAAGAAACCTTTACAATAATTTGTCAGGGGCCTGAGGGCTGTTCAACTGCCTCCCAGCACACATAAGGGGGATTACCAACAGACCCCTGGCAGTCTTCAAGCTGGCATGGACAAGCACCTAAAGTCATTCTGATCAGCCGGGCTGTGGGTCGTACGTTGGTTTTGCGGCAGCCACACAACAGCCTGTTGATCAGGCTCCCGATCCACCAGGAGGCCTGGTCACAGACCGGCCGGGGGCGTTGACCCCCCGGAACTCTCTCCAGGTAAACTCCAGGTAAAATCCCACATACCAATGCCCATGCCGGGGACTACCTAGATGGGGAATTTCCCTAATTCTTCTATCTTGCACCAACTGAGCCCACGGAAGTCACTGAGATTATAAAGTCACTTAAAAATAACTCGGGGAATCTGTCTCTCATGTCCCCCCCATTACTGTACAAGCGAGCAGCCCATGTTTCCTTTCGCATGCTATTTCATTACTTTTAACAAGTCACTAGAGACTAGCACCTTCCCGAAACTACTCAAGATGGCAAGGTTACACCAATACATAAAGGTGGTGACCCTACAGACTTAAAAAAACTATAGGTCCAATATCTAACTTACCATTGCTATCCAAAATCTTTGAGAAACTCGTGCACAGGAGACTGTATTCATTTATAACGGCTCAAAACATACTCAACCCCTGCCAATTTGGATTCAGGAAAAATAAAAGCACTAATGATGCAATCATAAAAATGCTAGATCTGCTTTACACAGCATTGGAAAATAAGGAATATCCACTAGGAATTTTTATTGACCTAAGAAAAGCTTTTGACACACAGTAGACCACGACATCCTACTCCACAAACTTGATCATTACGGTATAAGAGGCCATGCGCTTGCTTTTTTCAAATCTTACATTACTAATAGGTATCAGTACGTCACCATTAAAGACACAGCATCAGCAACACGGCCACTTGATACTGGAGTTCCGCAGGGAAGTGTCCTTGGTCCCCTGCTCTTCCTCATGTACATCAATGACCTTCCAAACGTATCCCAACACCTGAAACCCATTCTCTTTGCTGATGACACTACTTATGTCATCTCTCACCCTAATCTTGCCACCCTCAACACCATTGTGAATGAGGAGCTGATTAAAATATCGACTTGGATGACAGCCAATAAACTTACGCGTAACACTCTCAAAACCTACTATATTATGTTTGGTAGCAGAGCAGGAGATGCTCAAATTAACATTAAGATTGACAACACTCTAATTAACAGAAATAATGGGGGCAAATTCCTAGGCTTATACCTCGACAACAACCTGAATTTCAGCACCCATATCCAGCATATAACCAAAAAAGTATCCAAAACGGTTGGGATCCTCTCCAAGATACGATACTACGTGCCGCAAAATGCCCTTCTCACACTATACCACTCACTTATTTATCCATACCTCACCTATGCTATTTGTGCTTGGGGATCAACTGCAGCAACACACCTAAAGCCAATAATAACCCAACAAAAAGCTGCAGTAAGAATAATCACTAAATCCCATCCCTGGAAAACACCCCCCCCACTCTTCATAGACCTAAACTTACCCCTTCTACATCCACACTTACTACTGTGCAATCTACATCACGGGGCCCCTTAAACTCTAATATACCTTGACCTAAAACGCTTTCTTGAAGTTGTGACAGAACCCAAAGGGCAAACACAGACACAAACTCTCTACGACTTTCCCCGTTTTCCGACAAACCTTTACAAAATTCAATATGTCAAAGGCCCTGAAACTGGAATACCCTCCCTAAAACTCTAAAACTGCAGACCATTCATCACCTTTTCAAAACTACCATTAGAAAAATTTTATCCCCGATAACCCCATCAACTAACTACCAATACCACCTGGTGGTTCACACTTAACTCCTCACTCATTTGACCATAAACAAAATATTAATCTCAATTTTAAAAAAATGAATCTGTGAACTCCAAACTGAAACTATTACTGTCCCAAAAACAAAAGCATTCATTTGCTAAACTCACAAACTAGTATTTAGTCACTTTGCCTAATACCAACTTACCTCATAATTTTTAATATTTTACAATTAAAAAAAAAAACTAAGTTGCCCGAAATCCTAGCCATGCTAAGCGTTCAAAGTGGACACTTTTGTAATCAAAATTTTCCCTTAAGGGTAAACCACACAATAACCAAATTTTTTTAAACTCACATTGTAATCTTATAGAGAATAAACTTTAAATTTTAAATTTTGAATTTGATTTGCACGCACTGTCCCAAACCACACATCTGCATGTTCACTTGAAAAAAAAATCACTGGGTGAGGGGTTTTGGGGTCCCAGTTACCCCAAAAAATAATATACCCCCTTTACCAAGGTATGGTTAAAACTTTTGTTTTTAACCCCCATCGCCAGAGATCCCCAAAAATTCCTGGTATTTTGCAATTTATAATTTCCAGTTTTTACACAATAATATCCAATACCAACCACTGTAACAATCACAAAGACAAAAAAAATTTTATAAAACCCTTTCCCCCTTTTTTGGGTAAAATACTGTTTAAAAGGAAGTCCCCCCTTTTAAAACCAAAACAAAGACTCGTCAATTCAAGCTTCCTGAAGGGATAAAAATGCGTACTAAATTTTCTTTTTCAAATAAAAACAAACCCATTCCTAATCTTTTTTAAAAAACCTGTCGTTTCTGTCACCCTTTGGTTTTTGCTGGAAGTGAAGCTTTTACGTAACTTTTAGCACAAATCGATTCACGGCATTATATCACGAAGCCTGGGGTTGCAATCGGGGGCGGTCTTTTAAACCAGAAAAGATTTCACTTTGTGTTTTTTACACATGGGGCATAAGCTTTTATTGGGGGCAAAGAAAAGAAAATTTCTCAGCCACGTTGCCCCCTTTCCCACGGGTTTTGTAGACTTTTTTTTTGGGTTTTTTGAAAAGAAATTTGTTTTGCCATGGTTATCGTAGTATTGTTTTTTTTTCCAGGGCCCCAATCCCTACCCATCAGGGGTTCGCCCCGGGGGAATAACTAAAAACATTCCAGTTCAGGGGCATTTTTCCCCCAAGTGTACGGGAAAATTCCCAAAATTCCATTTTAGCTGTCATCAAACTGGTGGGGTTTTTGGGAAAAAAAATTGACAGTTTCCCTCCCAAAACCCCCAGGTGCGGCCAGTGGTGGGTACTGGAAATTTTGGGGGGAAAATTTTTAAATTTAGATAGGATTTAGCGGGGGGTTTATTTTAGTAACAATATTTTTGTAATAAATTTGGGGTAAAATTTCCCGGGCAATAGTAAAGAAAAAAGGACACAAGTGCAACAATTGTGCTTTTAAATTGTGGAAAACGTTTCGCTCTCAGGAGCTTTTTTTAAAGCCATTACAAACAATACAGGGACACAGAGGGTATATAAAGGCTCAGAGTGGGTGAATACTATTGGGGGGGGGGGGTTTTCCCAATTCCGATTTTTTCCATAGTGGTAGTAGTAGTAGTATAGTGGTACTGCCCTAAAGTTGTTACGGGGCCTGAGTAACCCTTTCCCACAATTTGGCAAAACCTCCCCAGGTTATGACTCGACTGAATCAAGATTCAACCCCCATCTCGAATCTACCATTGGAACTTAAATGTGTAAAAAACAGCAGAGGGTTTAAACCACCAGCAATGGTAATATTCTCTATGGTGGGACTACATTTTTTTTAACGGGGAAATTTAAAAGTTTTTGGTGATTGTTATAGTCTCAATTTTTTGGGGTAAGTAAAAAGGGCCCCCAAAAAAGGATATACTAGTTAATTCTGCCCCCTATTTTTGTGGGGTTTGAAACACTTTGGGGGAAATTGGGACTCTAGGGACCCGAGTTTTTTCCAGTGACAATTTTTTTCATTGACTCTTTATTTTATAAAGGGGAAAACGGGCCCGTAGGACATTTTGATTTTTTGGGTGAGAAAAATTGGATTTTTAAAGGGGCCCCCTTTTACTTTACTGTTTCTCAGAGCCGCAAAAAAACCCCTTTCTTTTTTCATTAATACATATTTTTTTAATCGAACAGGGATGAGCCCTCTGGTTTATTTACATTTTTGAGCAAGCAAAAAGGGAACCCTCCGTTTTCTTTTGATCCCCAAATTTCTTTTTCCCCCTGGTTTTTTTTAAGTTCTTGCAAGTAGGGAAAGGGAAAAATTTTTGGAAATGAATGCGGGAAGTAAGTTGGGAAATTTAACGGGAAAAAATTTTTTGAATCTTTCTTTAGTCCCAAAAAAAAACCAGGAAAGAATTGAAAAGGAGAGAGAGAGGAATCGAAAGGGGAAGGGGGAAAAGGAAGATTGAGAATCGAAAGAAAAGGGAAAAAAGAGAGTTTTTGAAAATCGAAAGAGAGGGGAAAAAGGAAGAGAGAGAATGAAAGAGAAAAACCAAAGAAAGACAGTTAGAAAGAAAGGGGGAAAAAGAAAAAAAAAGAGCATGATACCTTGATCATGGGGAAAAAGAAGCTGAGAAAAAAGGGGAAAGAGCTAGAGAACATGAGGAAAAAACTGGGAAAACATGAATTAATAGAGAGAAAAAAAAGATTCGAGCCGAAAAAGCTCGCCTTGAATTAGAGAAAAAAAAAGGTTAACTTTTTAAAACAACAACAATTAGGGGAAAGGGAGTAATTAAACATCAGCAGCAAAGGGGCACATATTAAAAAACACCAAATTTTAAACCTTTTTCTTCACAGAGGGGGAAGACATCACTTTAAAATATCGGGTTTTGAAAATACCGTCCCCTTTGGGTGAATGGCTTTGCTAAAACCCCCTGGGCACCGGGGTTGGGGAATTTTAATTTTCGGGGAAAATTTTTGGGAAAAATCTAGCAATTTTTGTCAGGGGAAATCAAAGAAATTTAACCCTTTACTGAAGAAGGAAATCCTAAAAGAAATATCAAAGAAAACCACAAATTCTTACAGGAAAGTTTTTGGGTTAATGCCCCCTTACAAACCGGGCCAAAACTTTCACAGTTACAAGTAACACTTTTTTGTTTGTTCGTTTTTTGGATAGAGAGTTCAGGAATTGTTCACAGTTATGAATCTTTTAGGGGCCCTTCAGGGGTTCGGGACCGTTCCTGACAGCTCTTTCACCAGATAAAACATTCATCAGGGGAACGTAACCTGATTAAAGCTGATAAGTTGTTGGGGCCCGGGCTGCCCTTGTATGCTGAGGCTCAAAATTTTCCAAAAAAGCCCTAAAGGGATCGAACCTTAAGGACAAGGGTTCCCCTAAACCAAAGATTAAAAAAACCTACAGTGAAGCAGTCACCGGGCTTTTTAACCAACCTGTCATAGAGTGGGGTTACCCGGCCCATAAACGTCCAGTTTGGCCTTTAAAAAAGAAAATAGAAAAATTTTGAAAGGGATGTTTTGTTGTGGTAATGCCAAGCCCCCTTCTGTTGGGGGAGCATTAATGGTAAAAAAAAGTCTCAAAATATTACGTGATACGGGAAATTTTTGGGTGCACGAAATTTTGGGGGGACAAACTTTTCCCTTACTTTAAAGCCTTCGTATGTCTCTATTTTTTCCCGATTACTTGGGTCGTGAAAATACTTTCCCTACAATACTTTGTTACTTGAAAAACAAAAAGTTTCCCCGGGTTTTGGATAATGCGGTACAAGCCCCAATTACTTTTTCTTAATAGTGGGGTAACTTTAAAAGGGTTTGCCGTTTTCCTTCAGGGCGGATCTTTCGTCCCCCAAACCCGTGGCTAATTTTTCCTTTCCCCTCCTTGCAAGTTAAATAATCCCCTTAACAATTCCGCCCCGGAACCCTTCCCATTGTCTCGTACGTTCATCTGGGGGAGGAAACAAAAGAAATTTCTCACGATAGGGGGTAGCAGGATCATTGCCCAATTTTCCCCCGGGTTTGAAATTTGGGGTTTTTTCCTCCGGTCCCTCTCAATGCCCTTAAATTAGGCTCAGCCCAAAACCCCCGGCCCTTCTCCAAACCTCCTCTTCCCCACCGAAGTCCTTTTTTTTTTTCCCCCAAAATTTTCGCCCCAAAGGGATGATTTTGCCCAATTATACAGCGCAATTGCCCTTAAACTTCGGGATTGTCATAATCAAGTTTTTAAAAAAAAGGTTATCCTTTGGGGGGATATTTACTCAAAGTTTGAATATATTAAGGGAAACCCTTAAAAATTTTCTGTATTTTAAATCTCATTTTCCAGTGATAATTTTTCCCTCCTTTTTTTAAAAAACCTTTGTGAGAAAACTGATTCTTCAAATCGCTATGATTTGCCATTGACCAAACACTTGGCCCATCGTAAGAACGTGGGGAAAAGCTCAAACACTTTTTTTTTGGGCCCAAGCATGTACTTTTCGGGTTTAAAAAGGGAAGTATATTTTCTTGCAAAAAGGTGTCAGGTCCCTTTACTGCACAAAATGCAAAACACCCTTTTTTTTCCTGTTTATTTTTTAAAATCTAAAAAATTCCTTTTCCTGCAAAAACGAGATACTCCCCAAAAAAGGGAAATGTTTGGCCCTTGTGTGGGGAAATCCCCAAAATTTTAAATTTTATTTATTTGGAAAAAAAATTTCTTTTTTAAAAAACGGATAAACAAAATTTTTGGATATCCCTAGAAACTTTTAAGGGAACCCAAAACAGTCCCTCTGGGTGGCCCATTGGCTCCCCAAAGTTTTAAAGTTCCATATAGAAAAATATCAATGGTTCATCCAATTTTTTTTCTCAAAAAGGGTTTTAATTCGTAAAAAGTCAGTGAAGATTGTTGTCTTACGCGACTTCCACGTGTTAGAACTTTTTCCTCCCCTATTCTTCTTTTTTAACCCCTTGACTATAACCCTTGGTAGGGGGGGATTTTTAGATTTTGCCACCAAAAGTGGCAAAGTTTATTGTCCCCCCCCTATCCACCTGGGAGGGTTTTTTAGCGCGGAAATAGGGGATAACAAAGGCCTGGGAAAACTGGGCCCCCAAAGGGGTTAACGGGGGTACATAGGTTTTATATTTTACATACTATAGTTCACTTATTTTTTAAAAAAGAAAAATTTGGGAAAAATTTGGGCTTAGTAAATCTGGTATCTTATTTTTTTTAAAATTAAGTTTATCTTGACATTTCACAAGGTTTTTAAATACTGTCTGTCTTTACCCCCTAAATAAGTGGAAAATTTAAGCACATAGTGTTAAAGGAGAGTGACCCAAACCCCTGATCACATAATTTAAAATTTAGTTTGATCATCATCTGTGGTCCCCCAAAAAAACCAAAGAAGTACTTTAAACAAACCTAACCCTTTGGCCACTACAACATCATTCATACTTGTAACCAACCCTTTAAGCCGGGCCACTACAAACACCCTCTTTTCCCACATTGCAAGTTGCCCAAAAACAATTTATCTATTTCATGTTATCATAGTGGGTTATAGAATTACTCGGGCCCTTCTAACTGCATTCCTATAAAAAATTCTTTTTCTTTTATTTACTTCTCTCCTAATTTTTATTCCTAATGCTAGACACATTTAAAAAACCCCAAAAAGGTTATTTTCCCCACATTTCCTTCTGGAGTTTACCTGGATTTTTACCTGGAAAAGATTTCCGGGGGGTCAACCCCCCCCCGGGGCCCCGGGCTGTGACCAGGCCTCCTGGGGGAATCGGGCCCTTGATAAACCCAGGTTGTTGTGCTGGCTGAACCAAAAAAAACGAACGAGCCCCCAGCCCGGCTGATCGGGAAACTGTTTTAAAGGGGCTTGTCCAGTGCCAGCTTAAAGACTGCCAGGGGTTTTTGGGAAAATCCCCCCTTATTTTGTGCTGGGAGGCAGTTGAACATCTTGGACCCCTGACACTTTTTGGTATGGTTTTCTTAACGTGTTTAGTGACCCCCTGCTTTTTTTTGGGGGGGTTGGTGCACGTCTGCCAAGTCTTTTGCTTTCTTTGTGAATGTTTTTTCGTGGGGAAAGTTCGGTACTAGTCCCTCTAGGTTTTTCCCGGGTGTTAAAACATGAAACTCTCCCCCCCCTGCGTTCCGGGGGAATACGGTTAGGAAACCTCAAGCGCCCCCCCAGAAATTTTGAGGTGTTTTTTCCCGTTATGCCGCCTTTGAAGTTCTCTGTACATTCTCTAGGCCCGGCAATTTTCCCCTTTCCTTGAAAGGTGCCGTTAGTGTGCGGGCCAATTTTCCACCTAGATAAACAAGTGACCTAAAGAGTGTCATAGGGGCCTTGGCCCCCCCTAGTTTTAAAGGGTTCTCTTTATCCATCCTGTCTTTTTTCTACCCCCCCCCCCCCCAAAATTGCGTTTGATCCCAATTTTTGGGTTTCCTTAAAGGGGAGTTCCACCCGACTTATACTCCCAGGTTTTTGGACGTTGGTTTCCCGGCTCTTTTTTGGGGCCAGAATTTTTTTTGTACTCTGATGAAGTTTTAAATTTTCCCCTCATGTTTACCCATTTTTCTGAGTAATTAAAATTTCTCATCGTTAAAACTTCATTTTGGTTTTTCTGCAGCCCCTGAAACATTTGGTTGATGTCCGCCGGGACCCTTTGCAGTGTCTGAAATGGAAGACATGTCATGAAAAATGGGGTTTTGTCATTTTCAAAGGAAGACACAATGCTGTGGCTGCATCCTTGTCTATTTTCGGATATAAGGATGGGGAACAAGAGGGGAAGCAAGTACTGTGCCTTGTGGAACAGAGTTTTCACCTTTTAACTGCCTCGGATTTTAACTCTGTTAGACCTACTCTCTTTGTTCTGTTAGTGGGGGAAAAATTATAGACCCAAGACCGACTTTTCCTGTTTTTCCCTTTTGGGCACGCTTTTTTGTGGCTATTACCCATGGCCCACATTTTTTCGAAGGTTTTTGCAAAGTCTGTATATTTTAAACATCTGCATTCTTTTTGTTTTCTAGTGATTTGGGACCTTGTGTTTTGATTCAATAGTTGAACAGACAGGGCAAACCTGTTCTAAACCCAGTTGCCCTGGGTTTTTGTAACTGGGGGATTTCTAGATGGGTGGGGGGATTTTGCTTCTTAGGACCCTTTCAAAGTTTTTTTTAATGATAGGGGGGTTTTTTTTAGTGCTTTTGGTTGAAAGTTTTTTGCTGTTGCTTTTACTCCCCCCTTGTGGAGTGGGTCTATGTCTGTTTTTTAGAAAATGTGGGCGACCCCCGTGTCCATCCCCCCTCTCCTTTGGGAAGGAAAAAAGGCCCTCGTGATAGGGGTTCTTGAAAGTTTTTGATGAACACAGATTTTCCCATGAGTCGGGCCCCCGGGGGCAGAGGGGCAGGGGCTGTCTTTTTATCGCCTTTCGAATTCTTTTGGTGTCAGGATAACATGGGATAGGCTTGTGTTAATCAAATTTTGTGGCTCTCTCAAAAAAAAATTAAAAATTTTAAAACTTGGGCCCTTTTCCACCCGGTTAGGGGCTTGCTGAAAACTGAGTCATATTGGGACTGGGTTTAGCTTTCCCCTCTTTTTCCTTGCTTTTAAACTGTTTGGGAAACCCATCTTTTTTTAAGTGGGGGCCCCAAAAAACGGGATTTTTTCTCATTTTGGTTTGGCATGGGAGAAAAATATTTTGGGTTTTTTTTTTTTGGGATTTTTTTTTTTTATGGTTTTTTTGTTCTTCCCCCGTTTCCCTGACTCCAAAAGGGAAATTCTTTAACCCTTAAAAAAGGGTTTCGATGCTTGCTATTTCTCTGACCAGTGTCCCCCTACGCATTTCAGATATATTAAAACCTTTTTTTAGCCGCTCTGTTTTATTCTTTTCCGTCCCTGTAAAGGGGACCCGCCTTTTCCCCTTTCTTTTTTAAATCTATCCTCCTTTTTCTTAGGGGAAAATAACCCGGGGGGGGGGGGGGGGGATACTGGGAGTGCCACCGAGTTAACCCTTTTCTGGGGCATAATTTGGGGTCTGGGGTTCCCTTAGTATATCTTCCAGTTTATTTCGGATAGGATTTGGGTTTACTTGGTTCCCCTTTATTTTTTTGTATTGAAGTTAAAATTTGGTGAATCTCCCTCGGGGACTAATTTTTTTTAGTCTTTTCGGGGTTTACTCTTTTTGGGCTAACTTTCCAACTTTATCATAAAGGATTTAATCCAATTTCCCGGAGGGGATCCATAGAATTTTTACTTAAAATTCCCTTTGTCCCTAATTTTTGAGTATTAAAAGGGGCTTCCCCAATGAGCATGTTTTTGGGAGTAAATTATATGAGCCCAAGAGCCTTAAAATTGACATGGGAATCAGTAATGATGATAGAGTCAAGCCCCAAGTGTCATAGGTTAGCTTTAGCCCCAAATTTTGGATTGCAAACAATTTCAATTTGCAGTTTTTGACCCCCATTTAATTCTTATCCCGGGGAACAAAACAATTTATTATCGTTCTTAACTGGGGAAAAGGGGTGGCAACAAGAGCAGAGGGCGGGCCCTGCAAAAGACTCCTGTTTAGAATCCTTTTAGTGTATATAACTTGTGAAAAATTATTACTCCCGGCTAGGGGGAAAATTTCTTCTTGGGGCATTTTCCCCAAAACAAGAGTTTTAAAGGGGGAAGGGTTTTATTTACAATGAGCTTTTTTGGGGGGGAAACTTGTAGGTATGTGTTTTAAAAGGGAAACAATCTTCCATGGAGGGGGTGAAATGCCTTGTTGCCTCCCAAATGAACAGTTCTGTGGGTTATAAAATTTAAATCAATTGCACTTTTTTCACAACCCCATTTAGATCTGTGTGTATTTACCCAAGAAAATTGGTAAGATTCATGTGACAGTGTCTGGTTCGTTTTTTTCCAACATTTTTTAATCCCCGGTACAGTTTTTAATTTCAAAAATTTCCTATAAATGTTTACTAAAAAATACCAAGCTCCTTCCCATGTTAAAAACTTTTGTAGTTTCGGGGGACGCCAAGAAAAAATCCTGAGACCCTTCTTTTTGCATTAACTCCAAGGGTGGGAGAGAACTTTCTTAGCTAATATCAACATGGGGGGCACATAATAAATTTAAAGGCCCAAACATAGGCTATGTACATCATTCTCACGATTCTAACATTAGCCCCATATTTGGGGGATTTGTACCACAACCCCCCTTTGGGAAGGCATTTAGCTAGTTTTGCTTTTTCCTTGGGTTTAGTTGGGTATAGTGGATTTGTTAAAGGGAAACATCTACACCAAGATATCTGTAAGTTTTAACGTGGGCAAATGTTTTTCACCCGCAAATAGATGGGTGGGGGATGTCGTTTGTTTTGTTAAGATCTTTGTTTAGGGAAGTTTATTATGGGGGCCTATCGATTACAAATTCCCTTTAACTTCTTAAGAAGGGGTTTTATCTTTTTATCCCTTGTTTTAGGGATCTGATATCATCACCCAATAGCTTAAAGCTAAAAGTTTAGGTAGGCGGGTTTAAAGCATTTAGGAGAGCATTAATCAAAAAATTTTAAAATTTTGCTGGGCCCTAAAAAACCCTCCCTGAAAGCGTACCTAAAAAAAAAATTTTCTTTAAACACTTTAAAACCCTTTGGGGTAAAGGACAGGGGAAATACCTATTTGACAGGTACCCCTATTATCCAGCAGATTTAAGCAAACCCCAATATTCATTTTGGCTATTTCCCATTAGTATAAGGGTTTTCTGTTCGCAATATCAAATGAAAGTTTTTAAAGTTCAAAAAAAGGGGTTTAAAATATAAGGTGGTGGCGGGTGAGAAAGGTGGAAATACAGTTTTGAAACACTTTTACCTTTCATGAACCCATAGGGGTGGGGGGAAAAGTTGGTGTCTTTTTTCTGTAGTACAGTCTGTTAGTATCATTTTTTCAAAATTTTTTACAAAAACAAAAATTTAAGGGAATGGGCCCAAAAAGTATCACCCTTTTGGGGGGTTTTAGGGATGGGCAAATGAGACTTTTGGGGTTCCAGGAAGTAAAAAAAGAACCCCCTTTCAATGTAACGAGTTTTAAAAAGTGCCAACAAAGGGTTATCAGGACGTCCCCCTTGGGTTTTCTGAAAACATGGGTTTTTACCACCCTTTCCCCAGGAGCATTTGATCGACCTTTGGTTTTGCATTATCAAATTTCATACTGGGTAAAAAGGCAATCACTCTCATCAATATTTTGGCTCATAAAAATTTTTTCCCTTTTCAAATTTTTTCAGAAATACTCTTAAAATTTTTTTTTAAAGTGAGTTGGAAGGCTTTCATGCCCGGGTGTTTTGGACCATTTATTTATGAGGTCATTTTTCTTTTTTTAAGAGGAAAGGGATAGGGAAATTCCAGTTTTTTCCCGGGTTTTTTTTTTTTATACCTTTTCCCAAACCAAACTCAAAGGGGGGGACCCATTTAATTCCCAAATAAAAAAACGTTCCCCTTCCTTGCCTAAGTTTTTTCCTTTCTATTCCTTTTCATTTGTTTAATGCAGCTTGGGGAAAGTTTTTGACAGGTTTTGGGGGTTTAAATTACGGTATGCTTTTTCCAATCCTCCTACTGCATTTGTTAGATTGCGTAGCTGGGATCATTATAGTATTTTTTCATTTGGGTTTTTTTTTTTTATTTTTAGTGGAGGGGCTTTGTTTCCTATTCCGGGCCCCCTTTTAACGTGAGAACACTCTCAATAGTATAATTAAAAACAAATTAAATTTTTGTGGCCAATGGGGGGCGTAATTCTTTACCATTTATCCAAATGGTTAATAAAGTTTCTCTGTGTTCTGGTTTGAGAAAAAAGTTTCCTCCTTCTGTATTTAGCTCCCCTTTATTTTCTGGAGATGTGATCAAAATTGACAGTTGTTAGTCCCTTGGGAAATGTTTAGATAGAAGAACATCAACCCATGACAGAGTTTATGCATGTATATGAATTATTAAATCCAAGACACAGATTAGTTTTGCCAACCCTTATTGAGTAGGGCCCGTAGTGCCCAAAAATTCCCAACTTTTTCATGCCAAATTTTGCAATTTTCACTAGTTTAGTTCCCCTTGGTGTTTTGTTATAGAAACCCCACCAAAAATTTTTATGTTGGCATTAAAATCTCCAAAAAATTAGGTAGGTTCACTTTTGAAACCCATTGGAAAAACATAGGTCGAAGTGGTTTTGCTGGGGCATAGAGATTTTTAAAAAAATTTTTGGAAAAATCGCCTGCATATACCCTTTTAACCATGAAACTGCATGTTAACTCGTTTTTGCAAGGAAAGGAGTGAATTGGGGAAGTTTTTTTTCTGACATACAACACACAACAGTTGGTTGACCTTTGGGTTTTAAGGGTGCAAAATCCAGGCAAGTTTGGTGGGGGGTCTCCATCCTTTTAATCTACATTCCTGCAAACCCGATGACAAAAATATTTTTGGTTTGCACAAATTATAATGTAGTCAGGCCCAAACCCCTTTCCCGATGGAACAATGTTCCATGAAAAGATTTGAATGTATCCAATTTTTAGTGAGTTATTAACAATTTTCTTGCTCATAAAATGGTAAAAAATTTATGGGTTTGGGGTACAGTTGCAGACACTTTAAGAGCAAAAAGCATAGTTCGTACGTCTTTATCTTTAGGGGCCCTTTTTTTTAAGCATTTTTTCGGCATCTTGGCAGCCAGTTAAAAGGGAAGTCTTGAAGGGAAGAGTCCCTGGGCTTCCTTTTTTTCCACAAAATTTCTGGAAACCCGAACGGAGATTGCGCACTTTTTTACATCACACCATGCTCAAAGCATCTCCTGATTCCAAAATATTTATTAAACTTGTCAGGGTCTTTTTAAAATGCTTTAATTTTTTTTTTGGAAATTTGTTATAAAATAGGAAGGTCAGGCGAATCCAAAGCCCTTTTCCGGAGGATGGTACTTCTGGGTTGTGCTTTTTTTTAACACCCCATCACCTTTAAAAGGTTTCCAAAGGGTTTTCATTAGTTTTTTTCTGTTTCATTTATTCATTGCAGGGAGGTCTTGTGCATCTGATCATCTCCCCAATTTTTCCCGGGAGGGTTTCCTGTGTGGTGTCCGTTTTTTGACTGTTTTTTGGGTTTTGTGTTTTTGGGAGAAATGACAATTTATCCCCATATTCAGGTGTACCATAGGATCCCGTAGTGGAATCCAGTAGTTCCATATGTGCCTTTGCAGGGATGGCAAACTCCTCCCCAAAAAGCTGGTGTGTTTGTATGGCATTTTGGTATCACCAGAAACATTTGCAGTGAGGTGGGGTTTTTTGGGACACTTTGCAGGGGGTTTTAGTTAAAATCTGGCTGTGGTAGACTTTTGGGTGGCCCCTTTCCCCATTACCATTAAAGGGTTTTATCAGGTTTTTCTTTGAAGGGTTTTTTGGGGTTTTGTATGCAGTCCCCTTTTGGGAAAATGTAACCCCAACTTCTTTAAAAGTTAAATACCCTTTAAATTTTTTGGGTTTTCAGGGCCTAAATGTGCATTTTTAGTGGAAAAGTTTTTCCCCGCAAAACTTTCCACAAACCCAAAAATGTGTATTCCACAGTCCCCCCTTTCAAAATACCAAAAGTGCTGGCATTTGTTAAAACCCCACGTTTGGGGGGGGGGGACACTTTGATGTTAGGAAACTAAACCATGGGACCCAGATATTTTCCGGGGGGGGGGGCCCCAGGCCCACCCAACTAGCAAAAATTTTGGGGTTTTCCTTTAAGTCTTTTAAAGGTTGAGATATGCTCACGAGAGTCAAAGGGGATGGGTCCATGCGTGAGGGTAGCCCAAAGATTATGAAACTGAACCATTTTTTAAAAATGGTGAGTGTCTTTATGGAGGGCGGACAGCTTAATATCCCCATAAGGGTACTAAGTAGATCAATTTATCATTCGCCCTTTTGTTCCCCAAACACAAAGTTGTGTGTGTTTTTCCTAAATTGGATCCCTGATTAAGGTTTCTTGTTTACAGCTTCCATTTTTCCCTGGCCCCCCTTTTCAGGCAGCGGGGTGTTGTCGGGGAAATTTTTAGCTTTTAAAACTTCTTCCTTTGAAGAAAAACTTCCTTTCAGCCTCTGTGCCAAGGACGTTTAGTGTACATTGTGTTTTGAGTCAAGTGAGTTCCCCGGGCTACCCTCGAAGCTCTAAACCCTTTTTCACTTTTTCTCTTTTGTTTTTCTTTTTTAAAGGGCTGGAAGCTATCATCATTTTTCCCTCACCCGCAGAAAAAGGTTTTCCCCTATAACAGTTGCCTGTTTTCCAGTTATGATTTTCTGGTGTAAAACTCACAAACAAGAATTCCCGCTTATTTTTTCCCTTATAGCTTTTGCAAGAGCCAAAAACCACTACAAAGTCAGGGAAATCCAAAATAGATACAAGACACAAAGGCCCCAAGTTCAATGAACACCTCCAACCATACTCAACCCAGAACCCCCACCACTCAAAACGACACACACCCCACCAAAAAAACCCCTCAGAGACCCCCTTGTATGTGTGTTAATAAAATGGTACATATAAAAAATTATAAAGGATGGTACAGGCGAGGTCTTACACCAAAATCACAAATTACAAAGAGTGGGAAAAAAGGGGAGAGAGAGAGACAAAGTAGGTAATATTGAGGGTAAAATTTGAATTCGACATAATCACATTAAAAAAAAGGTTCAAATTTTTAAAGATAACTTTTCCCCTTTAGTTAGTTCAGGCTACTGCCACCTAATTTTACCTCACTGAAATAAAATATAGCAGGGGCATCACAATGAAATGCTGAAGACAACCTTTTTACCCCAAACCCTAGTTGTAAAAAAGTATTACTAAAAAAAAAAAAAAAAAAAAAATAGAAAAGTAGATACAAACCCATTGATAAAAAAGGGTTGAGGGCGAACCCTTCATCATTGTAAAGGGGTTGCCAGCAGTCACCCGGGTTTTTTCAACATGCAAAAATTTTTACTTTTGTTTCAATCAAATCACTATTACTCGGGTAGATAATTTCCAATAGATCCTTTATTTGTTAGCTCAAATCACCGACCAGTATGTTTTTAAAAAAATGGGCTCCACTGATCAATCAGATCGACTGGTTCCCAACCCTTGACTGGTCCCAAACCCCCTTTTCTGGTCCGAACCCTTTACTGGGGTCCCCAACCCCTTTACTGGTTTTTTAAACGGTTTCATTGGGCAAAAAGCAGACGTTTAAAAGGATGGGGTTGTAGGCTCCCTTATAAACCAAACATTAAAAAATAAACAGGAAAGTGGGAAAGGGAAGCTGTCCAAAATAAAAAAAAACAGTTAGAAAAAAGAAATCAAATAGCTAGGGGTTCATTTAAAGGGGGTTATTAATAGAATATTCAAGAGGTTTTTCTAGTAAATTGCAGTAAATCAAACCTTCAAATATTATGGGAAACTTTTGTGTAAATTTTGTTTTGGGAGTCAAAAAAAACGGGCTTCCACATGGGGGAAATTGTCATTTTTGTGGAAATTGGTGTCACGCCCCTTTTGCAGATATCCAAAAATAGCTACAAGCAGTGTTTTAAAAAAGGGGAAGGGGTTTTTTGGGGATGCCCAAAGAGATAATCGTGGACTAAAATCACAAGGGTATTAAAAGAGGTCAGCATCAAAGCTGCTTTCATTTGAAAACCTGGAAGCTTTCGACAAAGATGGGAAAAATAAAAAAATCTGGGCTGAATGGTTTCTGCCCTTTTACTGGCCAAAGTAGTCAGGAAAAGTAAGGCCGGAGATGAATTTCCCGGGAATTTTAGTAAATGTGGGGCATAGTGCTGCCGGGAGACAGTTAAAAGGTGGGAAATGGAGGTACGTCCTGGGAGCAGTTTAATTTGGGGAAGTGGGGGGGCTGTCCTGGGAAAAAAACATTAATGGTGAAGCTTTGGGGATGCTGTCCTGGGGGGACGTAAGGTGAAGGGTGGGATTTTGGGGCCAGGTTTGTCGGGAAAATTTTACGCAGGAAGGAAAACATATAAATGACCCATAGGGGAAAAGGGGCCCTAGTAGGGAAACAAATGTGTCAAAGAAAAAGATAAAACCAATATTGCAAACTAGAAAAAACCGCAGGAAAAAGAAACAAGGGGGACCCCCACTAGCAAAAGGAGGATTTTATTACCAAAAACAAACCCGGGGGGAGCCCCCATTGTTGGTGCTAGGGAGGAAAGAAGTAAGCAGGGGGGGAAAAAGCACCCAAAAGGGAATACAGTCACGAAACCCCAAGGGAAAAGGAAACCCAAAACCTGTGCACATACTTGGGCCCTTTGGGATCTGCAACATGGGAAATCGGAAAAAAACGATGGGAAAGGGGCAAAATATGACCCCCCAGAAAATGCCAAGCTCATATGACAACAGGGGAAAAAGCAAACTCCCTTCCTGTAAGCTTTTTCACCCTGAAATGTGTTTCCTTTTCCCGTACAGGGGGAAAAACTTTTGCAAAAACTTAAAAATTTCCAGGATCCCATCCCAAAGGGGACCAAAAAAATACAAAACAACCAGGCCAAAGGGAAAACCTGGGGGAGCCCCAGCCACTCAGAGGGGGGAATTTTTTTAGTTTCCAGGGAAAGGGAAAAAAAAATGGCAGGAAATGGCGAAATCGTACAACCAAATCCAAATCATTCCCGATGGAACCACAGTTTATGGCCCTTCCACTCAAAACCCAAAAGATACAGATACCCAATGGGCCCGGGAAAAAAAACCCCCCCCCTTTTCCAAAAATACCCCATCCAAACATTTTTCTTTGCAAAAAATTTCAGGGGCTAAAACCAAACAACAAACAACAAAATTTCCTTTCATTTCCCTGGGGCTGCTTTAGGGGCAAAGGCAATTTTTTCGTGGCTTTCAATGAGGGCCCACATAAAGGATCATTTTGGGCAACGAAATATGGATCCCAGGTTACAACCTTTTTACAGATTGTGACCCGAGTGAACAGGCAAAAGGGGGGGGGGGGGGCCTGTTAAAATTGCAAAAGTCACTTGTTTGCACAGAACTTCTTAATACCCCCAAATGATGTAGTTTTAAGGGTTTTTGCAGGGAAAATCGAGAACCAAAACCCATTTATTTTTGTATCTACAAAACCCCCGGATGCAACATCCCCGGGAAATTTCCCGGGGAAAAGCTGTTTAAAAAATTTACCACGGGCTTTGGGAAAATTTTTCCAGCTCCCCGCACCCAAAAATTCCTTTCTCCCGGGGGAAATTTAACTTAAGGCACCTAAAAAGGAGGAATATAGGAAAAAAATATTTTTGCGAAAAAAAACCAGGTCACTCTGATGAAAAATCACACTCACAAGAGCTTTTTTAAAACTCTGCAAAAATTCAATTTTAAAAAAAGCAAAAAAATGAACCTTCAGACCCGGGGAAAACACTAGAGCTATCTTCATAAAAAAAAGAAGGGCTGATAAAAAATGTCACCATACCAAAAAAAATATATCAGATCAAAAGCCCTAAAATTTAGGTTCAGACATGTATGTGTTTGGGGGCCCCCCGACCGACATAATGGAACTATCCCCGAGGGAGCATTCACCAAAATTTAACTTCAATAAAAAAACAAAAAAGTGGGACCAAGTTTTTAAACCAAATCCTAACCGATATAAGTGGGAAATATACTAACAAAAACAGGGGCCCTAACTTAACCAGAACAGATTAACCCCCCCCTTTTGGACTCGATTTTGGGACAAGGCTTTTTTCCTTTTACGAAAAAAGGGGGAGTAGATGTAAAAAAAGAAAAAGACAAGGGACTCCCTTTTTCGGTGCGGAAAAGGGAAAAAAAAAAAAAACAAAAAAAAAAGCGGGTAAAAAGGTTTAAATATTTTGAAAAGCTAGGGGGAAAACTGGTCAGAGAAATAGCAAGCATCGCTTAAGCTTTAAAAAAATCCTTTAGGAGTCAGGAATCGCGGGAAGAACTAAAAACCCTTTAAAAGAAATCGAAAGAAACCCCAAAGTATTTCTTTCCTATCCCAAAACAAAATCGAGAACAACGTCCCGGGATTGGGGCCCCCCTTAAACAAGATGGGTTTCCCACACAGCTGACAAACAAGGAAATGGGTGAAACTACTCCCGTTTCCCCAAAATGACCAGTTTTTTAGCAAGCTGCTAACCGATGAGAGTCGAAGTTCAAAAAATTTAAATTTTTTTTGAGAGAGCCACAAAAAATTTTATTAACACAAACCTTCCCATGTTACCTACGCCAAATGAAATTCGAACAGGCGGGTAAAAGAAGTGGGCCCCTGCACTCTGCCCCCGGGCCAGACTCATGGAATCTGTGTTTTATCAAGAACTGCAAGAACCCCTATCACGAGGCCCTTTTCCATCGTATGGAGAGGGGGGGATGGACACGGGGGTCGTCCCACAAATTAAATAAAAAACAACAGACATAGACCCCCCCTCCCCCAAAGGGGGCATTAAAACAACAGCAAAGAACTAAAAGACCCAAAAGCACTAACACCCCTATCATAAAATCTTTGAAAGGGGCCCCAAGAAACAAGATCACAACCCATCTAGAAACCCATTTAGTTTTCACAACCAGGGGAAAATGGGTTTAGAAAAAGGTCTCTCTGTCTGGGCTAAAAATTGGGGGTCACTACACAAGGTCTTAAATGCACTAGAAGACAAAAAAAAATGCAGATGTAATATATACAGACTTTGCAAAAGCCTTTTGACAAGTGTGACCATGGCGTAATAGCGCACAAAATGCGTGCTTTAAAGGGAAAAACCAAAAAGGGCGGTCGATGGATCATAATTTTCCCCACTAACAGAACACAGAGAGTAGTCGGGCAACAAAATAAAAATCCGAGGCATCTAAAGGTGAAAAGCTCTGTTCCACAAGGGACAGTACTTTACTCCCAAACTTGTTCCCATCCTTTTATCCGACATAGACAAGGATGTCAGGCCCCCAGCTTGTGTCTTCCTTTGCAGAAAGACAAAACCCCAAAACTGATGAAAGTGTCTTCCATTTCAGACACTGCAAGGCTCCCCGGCGGACATCAACGAAAACTTTCGTGGGCTGCAGGAAAACAATATGAAGTTCAAAAGGGTGAGAAATTTCCCAAATTTCCAGATATTAAACATGAGGAAATTTAAATCCCTTTATCAGAGTACAAAACAAATTCGGCCCCCAAAAAAGGCGAAACACCAAAAGTCAAAGACCTTGGGGGTGATCATGTCGGAGGGTCTTCACCCTTAAGGGGCCATAAATTTTTTTCAATCGCATCTGCTTTGAAAAAAGAAAAGGGTGGATAATAGAACCTTCAAAACCCCCCCCCCCCCCCAAACCCCCCCCCGGCCCCCCCCCCCCCCCCCCCCTCCCCCCCCCCCCCCAAAAACAGGGGGAAAATTTTTCCACCTTAGGAAAAATTTGGTTAAAACCCAAAAAGGGAAAACTTTTTTCACGGGCGCATAACGGAGGGTAAAACACCTCATTTACGGGGGCGCTTTAGGGCCTTAACTTGTATTCCCCGGAACCCCAGGGGGGAGGATACAGGGTTAAAATACACCCGGAAAATCCCCAGAGGGAAATAGTACCGAAATTGCACACGAAAAAACACTCACTAAAGAAAAGCAAAAGACTTGGCAGACGAAGCACCCTCCCCCCCAAAGAAAAGCAGGGGGGACTAGCCCCGTTTGAAAACCCAAAACCAAAAAAAAAGGGGGGGGGGGTTTTAGGGGCCCGAGACTGTTCAACTGCCCCCCAGCCCCCCCATAAGGGGGATTAAACCCAAAAGACCCCTGGCAGTTTTTCAAGCTGGCCCTGGGCAAACACCCCAAAATCAGTTCCTTAAACAGCCGGGGGTGTGGTTTGTTTCTTTGGGTTTTCGGTTTCACCAAACAGCAACACCTGGTTATCATCTCGATCCACCAGGAGGCCCAAAGGGCCAGACCGGGGCCCCTGGGGGCGTTTTACCCCCGGAACTCTCTCCAGGTTAAACTCCCGGTAGGGAATGTTTTCCCAAAGACAATGAGATAAAAAACACTCCGTTTTACTTCCCTTGGGCCATTCCTGGGTAACTCACACGTTACTATGTTTTACAGTATTTTTAACAGCCTGTACCCTTTGGGGCAGAACCACGCCTAGCCAAACTGCTCTGACAATTTTTATAAAAAGATAAGATAAGATAAGATTTCTTGGATTTTTAAGCCCGAAGGGTTAGCCACCCCGGATAACCCAATAAAGTGGGGTAACGAGGACTGTTTTAACTTATTTTTCCCTTGGGGGCCTTAATCTTGTCCCCCAGGATCACCCACACCAGCGGGTAAAAACCCCCGGTACCCATTTGCTGCTAGGGGGAACAGGAAAAAATTGGGGTAAGGAACGTGTCGAAAAGTTTCCCCCGCCCCGGGAAAACAAAAAACCCGGGGCCCCCGTGGTGAAGCGGGGGGTTTACCACCAGGCCAACCCGGGGCCCCCACATTTTTGCGGGATTTTAGGTGCTTTCCCTCGTAGGCTCACCCAAATTCAGTGGGAGGGTGAGCTCACCCCGCTCTCACCCTAGGCCGACCGACTTGATAGGGCACAAATGCTCCCCCTCCACGGACTGGCTCGCGGTCACTCCCTCACACGCCCCTTTGTGTACTTTATCCTACCCCAAATTTAAAAACAAACTAGTCCCCGGCCTAAACATTGGGTACCTACGCTACCCCCTTTATCGGGACTAAAACCCCCTGTTCAGCCGTAAGAACATAATAACAGGGTTGGGGGCGGTGGGAACCCACCCCGGATGATATAGGTGCCTTTGGGCAGCTCAAGCGCGGGTTTTTAAGATTCAGTCCTTGGGACAACTTAAGGAGGAATTTTTTGGGGTTTTTTTTTCGGCATAGCCACCAACTCCAAATTTCATTGACATCATTACCAGCGTCTTGGCCCATGTCCAATACCCCGGGAAGAAAAACCCCTGGGTTGCATTTGCCGGTTTTGGGCAAGCCGCCACGGACTTTAAATGATCCATCAACTCCCTTTAAATGGGTGGATGGTGATGGCCCCTATTGAAAGCTAAAGGGCATCATCCCCATGCTGGCTGTTTACATCATGCGGGGGGAATGCCCCCCTAACCCCTTGGGGTTTCCATTGAAGCGCTAGGACTTTGGCCCTCAAAACAGACGTCCCTTGGGGGGCATATGATACCATCGGGCCGCTCAAGCCGCCTTCCCAGCAAGGCAAAAGGTTTTCCGCTTTGCGGAAAGATTTCCCCCACCCCTCCCTTTCCCGGGGCCGTCCACGTGACCCCCGCGGTTTTCAGCCGGGAAATCACTTTTGCGCGCTGTAAAGCCAGCCCACAAGTTTCTAACCCCTCCCACTAACACCCCGCCTTTAAATAAAAATATTGAACCCCAAATAACAACAGTCAGGTTTTCTAAAAAGGCAGTCACAACTTTTTGGGCCAGGGGGGAAACGTCGCCAGCAGACACCACCCCCCAAACCCCACCCGCAAAATGTTTAGTGACTTGTTTCAAATGTGGCAAAGAGGGCACTACCGATCGGAGTGTTACAAACCTAAGTCCCCGCAAAGTAACCGTCACAGTCCCCACGCTCAGTATCCCAGTAACCGTAACCGTCCCCACGCTCAGTATCAAAGTAGCCGTAACCGTCCCCATGCTCAGTATCAAGGTAACCGTCACCGTCCCCATGCTCAGCCTCGCGAGGGAGTCTGTATGTACCACAATACTTCCAGTCATACCTCCCATGAGTGTAACAAGCTGCGAAGTATGCTGTCAGCTGAGTGGAGCAAGCAGTCGTCGCGCAATGCACGTGCTCGTAGAAGCCCTTCCACTAGTTCGGGGGAAGAGGCGCGTCCGAAAAAACCAGCGAAAGGACATAGTATACCCTGTCGGGTAGCTGTATTTTCCGTCCTGTCCGCTATGATTCGCCGCCATGGGCAGTGATACGCTTGCGGGTGGTGAAAACCCCAAGTTTTGAGGGAAACAGAGTGGGGGCTGTTTGGGCAATTTTCGCGCCGCTCTCCGAAAATTCGAAAAAATATGGAATTGGAGTTATATATATGAAATTTAGCTCAAATCTTTGGCCACAATGGTACCTGAATGAATGTATTCGCGTTTCTACAAAAAAATTATAGTCATTTATATCACGGTATGGTGTGACGGCGATGTTGTACGGGTCTGGCTCACGGCCTATATTTTTTTGGAGTTATTTTCTTGTTTTTTATCGCCTTTTCTTGCATTATTATTTCTAATATAATAACTGACTTTTTGCATCATAAATCAAGTAGCGGGACTTATCCGCAGACTTTGTGACAACCGGGTACCAGACGGGAAAACGTTCGGCAGTGTTCTGCTCCCGAGGCTGGGTACGCAGGAATCGCCCATTATACGCTTATATATCAACTCTAGGCTTATTTGTGTTATCAGAATTGATCTAATATGTATAATATCACTATAAATAACATTCAAACTTGTTATATACTCTGGCTGAATAAAATAGGCCATATTATGACGAAGATTATCGGGAATATTCGAATAATATTGAGTTAACTCCTCTCATGTCCATTCTTTAGTCTCTGAGTAGAGAAAACGTGTTTTTGAAGAGGATAGCTGCACTAGAACATCAGTTTACTAAGTAAGAAAATACACCCAGACACCCCCCTTCATTAACCCTCTCTTTTTTTATCTTTTTTTTTTTTTTTTGAGACGGGGGCCGGCGCGTTCCGGCCGATATCTCGGAAGTACGTATTCACCTAAAGTCCGAAGTGCTTCTTTTATTATTAATTAAATGGAATAATATTCACATGACATTGTTGATAATGACTTTCTCATATTTTGTCCGTTGAGTTTTGGAAATATTCCAAATACTTTGGGAGTTTTGTGGCGAAAGTAAAGGGCAGATTTTTTGCAATATTCCAGAAATAACAAACTTTATTTTTTTTTGTGAAATAACGGTAAGGTATTTTTTAGAGGAAATTATCGGTCAAAATAAGTATTAGCATTGTACTCTCGGCACCAAGTGTCCCAAACAACCTTACGTAGCACCATCTAAAATGAAATCAACCCAAGGGCATTTTCAGTACATCCGTCTTTTTCCATTTGTTGTTTGAGGTATATTTTTGATAAATTATTTTCAAGAAAGAGTGAGAAAACTTTGTCTTGTGTACAAAAACTGGAGAAAATCGGACAGTAAATAAAACGAGTTAGGAAATTTTGTCCCTACAGCCCCTTGACGTTGTTTGCCGAGACTCGTTTACCGTACCTTCCAGGTCGAGCCTCGTAACAAGCATCTGCCTCGTGCAGCTGTGACTCGGTGACTTTGTTCGGCTGTCATGATTCATGTTCGGTTATGGACAACCCGTGTGGACCGCTCATCGAGTCCACTTGTCCACCATTAAGCCTGTCAGCTTTTCCTAGTTACAGGTTCGGTATGTTAAACATTGTCGCTCCCCTTTTGTCGAGACATTGGGTCTTCACGCGGCCATGTTGACAGAGCCGTCTGCCATTCAGACCTTGAGAGGAGTCTAGGTAATCCGCTGACGGTTCGTGGTCGTACAACGTTAGAATTTGTGGTCCAGGGTCACAAGCTGTCCGCAAAATTCTTTGTCGTATGATGGATATGTTTTCCATGGTAGACTGCGCATAGGGTTTCAAAAAAACCATGGCAGACTTTGGATCCGCCTTAGATCAGCTGAGTGGAAGAAAGCAGATTCAACGGAGTGGTTGTGGTGTGGTATGTCTTTCCCTTCTGGGGCGTGCGTAGGATTACCACTAGTGCTTACTCTGTATTCAGTAGTATGCTCAGTGCCTAGAATCATTGGAAACCGGTTGTTTCTACATAAGCACATTATCCCCACGGGGTCGGTCTCTTGTCCTATCGACCTCGTGTAGAGCTCGTTGCCCATTCACCTCCTGGCCATCTGCGCCTTAGTTTCCAGTGAAACCCAGTTCTTGGGGAACGACCAGTCTAACTTCACTCTTAACTCTGACACTGTTGTGGAGTCCAGCAGTTGGTCAAGCAGCAGTATCCCTGTCGGCAGGACGATCTGTCTGACTCGTAGTCATAGGAATCCAGTAGCAGAGTTAGCTTGTACAAAGTATGACGTCTGTTTGTCGCTAACTCGCTCACTCCTGTTACGGTGTACGTGAAGCAGAGCTTTTGAAGGAGACCAGTGTGGTTGACAACGTACACATGCCGAGTCAAGGGCCTCTCCCTTGAAACCATCCTTGCACACTGTGCAACGTGGGTAAGCTTTGCAAGTCCTTGTTCGTCAACATGATAGTCGAGAATTTCCCCTGCGGAAAGGATATACCTCACTTGTCGAACCTTGTCAGATTCCTCTCCCGGTGAGAGTGGAGGGTGATGATGAAGCCCCAGAAGGACTTCCTTTGTGAGTGCAGTTCTCCCAGGCGAGTCTGCTGCTGACTCTTCCAACACCCGGCTGTGCAGGATGATGATCTAGCTTTGGACAGATTATCTGAAGAGGTCCCAAAACTTCTCCTGTTCTCAATCGTGCATGTTCTGCAGTCGCACTAGATGGGTGAGTCCATTGGGTTTGACCCACTGATTCTCTCTCCGTATTCCACTTGACAAAGGTATTAACCCATTTAAGTCACCTGCGTTTTCGCCTGCACATGCGCATAAGAGTCTTCGCAGAAGAACTCATTACATGGATGTCCGTGATGGTGTTATTGAGGAGTCCATTTCCCCATGGAATGCCTCCCTATTTCTGGGTCCAAGAAAGACGTGAACCTGGCGCCCTGTTAGTCGGATTACAGGAAACGGAATGCTTTACCATCCCAGACCGCTTTCCACTGCCAGTATGAAGACCTGTTGCCAGAACATCGGCGATATTAAGGGTTTCTTTTCAACTCTTGATCTTCTTCAAGGGTTCTGGCAGATCCCCTCGATGTTGAGAGCTTGAGTGTTGACAGCTTTTCTCTACTCAACTGGGTCATTAACAGTTTCAGGAGGATGCTCTTCGGCTTACGCGGAGCCCAATCAGTTTAAGTCGTTTTTTGATGACGACAATTTCCGTACCCTACTAGGTGGATGCTCATGATTACCTGGATGTTCTCATAAGTCATTGTAAAGTAAAAGGACGCAAGTGCAACTTATGTGACATTTATTGTGGCAACGTTTTCGCTTCCAGGAGCTTTATCAAGCCTTTACAAACAATACATGGTCACAGAGGGTATATAAAGGCTCATGAGTGAGGTGAATACTAGTGAGGTACCATTTCGATGTTCACTAGTGGTGTAGTAGTAGTAGTAGTAGTAGTCTGTAGTGGTAGTGACAAAAAGTAATACATTTGGTTGAGCAATTATTTCGTAACTGAGTAAAAGATATAAAAGCTATTATTGGGTAACATAAAATAGGTGGACAAATATAAACTGGAAAATGAGGCGCTTGTTTCAGTGTGTTCACTCTCTGTGCTTTGTTGTAGTATAACTGGAGAGAATATGTGATGCAGGGTTTACTGTTTTCAGGAGGATTTCTTGCTAAAGACTCGGAGAGATGGGTGGAAGATGCCGTTGTTTTGTTTAATTGTATTCGAACAGCTGATCAGTGATGATCAAGGCACTTGCGTGTGCGGATAATTTAGTTGCTTTTATCACTAATTGGGGCGTCTCCTGAAATTTTCATAAGATGATTGGTGGAATTTGGTGTTGTACACAGGCGTTGTTTAAGTTGTCAGTTCCTACATGCGTATATGTGACTACAACACTAAAATGATGCGACCTTTGAATGATCAATCTTCATACGAACCCATCAGCACTCAAAACAGTGGGGAGACGCTCACCTAATAGACTCCCCTTTATACAAAACCAGACAAATACTCAAACGCATAGAGAAGGGAAGAAAACTTTTGTATTGTTACCAAGCAACCCTAAACCGCACACATGTATGGTTTACCAAGGACCCATAAACACAATATTTCCTTCAGTCCATCCGTCTGGAATAGGCAGTGCTCCACACAAACTAGCCGGAGTCTTGCCAAACATCTTCCTGCCTTCTGGGGACCATCAGCCCGTCATCTTAAAAAAATAGGCGACCTTCTCAACCGCATCATAACCTCTCCATCCGTAACAAGAAAACTACGCAGTTTGGATGTGACTTCCCTCTCACAAAAAGTACCTACCAAAAAAGCCTTCGAGGTTCTACGACGCGTAAGTCATACCAGGACCTTAATCTTCTTTACCTCCCGGAGATTTGTTGGATTGATTGAACTCTGTGTTTTTACTTCAACTGTTTTCCTTCAATAACAAGCTCTACAAACAACCTACGGCATGGAATGGGGGGGTCCCGAATAAGTGCGTCCTGCCAACTATACATGGAAACACCTAGAGTCCGATCTACTTGCCAACATCATCCCTTCAGCGTCAACTTGTTACGTTACGTGGACGATGTCTCGTAATAACTCCAAAAGTTTGATGTACGGGATCTTATGGCAAGGCTTCAACGCAAGCTTGAACTGCGATTAAGTTTACACTTAGAAGCAAGAGTCCAATGAAAGCTTCCTTTCTCGACGTCATCATTCACAAAAGTAGACAACAACCTAAGATTTCAAGTTTTCGGAAACCCACAATAAAAATGATACCACACAACTTCTATTCGGTCATGATACCCAAGAACCGAATGAGGCATCATCATCGGGTTTTTCCTAAGAGCATACCGTATTTGTAGTCCTGGTTCTCTGAAGAGGATTGTACTTACATTCACCAAACATTCACCTGAGTTACAATTTTCCTCCTTTTTTTCATCAAGACTGGCAAGAAAAAAGCTCTTCAGATCATCAATTCTCCACGATCAACACCGGATCCCAACAAGTTATTATTTCTCCCAACAGCCAGTTGCACTAAAACGTTTTCAAAGTACTTTCACAAGCTAACACCAGGAGTCGCCATCGCTTCTTACACTTCAATAAAGGATCTAACCAGGAAAAAACCTGGCACCCACGAACAGTCAATGCAGGAGATTATACTATACCCTGTGGAAGGCTGTGACAAGATCTCGTAGGTGAAAACAGCAAGAAACCTCGACACCCGCCTCAATGTACACATATACGCATGTAGGAACGACAACTTAAACAAAGCCTGTGTACAAACACCGAATTCACATCATTTATGAAATTAGAGACGCCAATTAGTGATAAAAGAAACTAATTTCCGCACATGGCAAGTGGCCTTGAATCAGCACTGATCGCTGTTTTCAATACAATTAAACAAACACGGCAGATTCAACATCTCCGAAGTCTTAGCAAGAATCCTCCTGAAACGTAAACCCTGCATCACATAGGTCTCTACCTGTTATATACACAAAGCAAGAGAGTGAACACTGAACAAGCTGCTCATTCCAGTTTATATTTGTCCAACCTATTTTTTGTTACCAAGTAATAGCTTTTATTTCCTTTTACTCAATGTACGAAATATTTGCTCTACCAAATTGTATTACTTTTGTACACTACACTACTACTACTACTACTACTATACTACTTCCACTAGTGGAACACGATGGTACATCACTAGTTTCACTCACTCTGAGCCTTTATATACCCTCTGGAGTCCATGTTTGTTTGTAAATGGCTTGATAAGCTCATGGAGTGCGTACGTTGCACAATAATGTCACTTTAGTTGCTCTTGTGTCCTTTTACTTTACATATTGTCGGTATTCTACCAACTGTATTACACATCTCATAGTCATGTCGAAAGATGTCCGTCAATCTTGAGAAACTTGGACAGGGTATTGGAAAGGATAGCTCAGGACAAATCTTAAGTAAAGCTCTTCCAAAATGTCATTTCCTCCAGGAAGGAAATAAAATTCTGGGTGCACGTAGTGACTCGAATGCATAAAGACGGACCGAGTCTGAATTCTCGGACTGTGCAGAAATTCCCCAGACCCATGTCGGAGGATTGCAGTCTGGTCAGTCATAGGCCTGGGGGTTTCTACCGCACCTTTTTTATCGCAGGTTTCTCCACCCATTGCTTACTGCACCCCTGACACGATTATCAAGAAGGATGCACCTTTTGAGTGGGACGTGTGATCTAGGAACGAGCTTTTGTCATTCTTAGAACAAGTTAACATCAGCCCCAACCCTTAGTTTCCTGAGTTCACAGGCATTTTACCTTGGACTGATGCCAGCATATTTGGCATCGGTGGCTGTCTTGGTCACAGGAATCTAAATGGTAAGCAAAAGCCTATTGCCTATTGCCTAAGACGTGACCTTACTTAAAGCGGAAGTTCAATTATTCGTGACAGAGGCTAGAAGCTTTAGCGGCACCATTGTTATGGGCCCTGAGTCATTGTTCGGGATATCTTCTATATATTATCCTATCAAGATTTTACAATGATCAATTTACCCTTATCGGCCTTTTTGCGAATAAGGATCCTCTCGGGAAAAGCATGCTCGGTGGTTTCGTCACGTTCAATGACAAACCCTGAAAATTTGCTATGTCCCAGGTAAGCAAATGTTGTATGATGCCTGTCGAGGCATATAGCATTCGTGAGTTGTCGACAATTTCGTCTATGTTGAGGATCTCGAGAGAGCACGACAGGACCCTGTGTGGTCTCCAGTCCTTCGTTTTCTGGACCAAGGAGACGTTGACTTACAGGTCAAGTCTTCCCGTTTCCACTGAAGATTGGTGGTATCCAAGGAGTTATGTGCGTGTTGCACAGCTGGTGGACCCGGCAGACCTTATACAACTGGTGATACCAGAGTCCATGACTACCAGCTACTCTTAGGTTGATCACAATGTCCAGGTTGTAGCGCACACGGAAGGACGTAGCTATCAAACAGGCACGAAGGAAATATTTCTGGCCGAAGATGGAAGCGGAATTGGCCAGACATGTACACAGTGTGTTGTTTGACTTACAGCCACAAGGCGTACCAAATTACAGGTCTTAACCCATTCTTAAAGTATCCCATTACAAGGAGCCCTGGAGAGGAACTTTCTGTCGACCTGTTGACGGAACTCTCGAACTCGGAGAAGGATAAATAAGCACCTGATTGTAATGGTAGATAACTTGACGCAGAACAGTGGTATTAGTACCCATTCCTGATAAAACGCCGAAACGTGTCGCTAGGGCTTTCAGTGAGCATGTTGTTCTTCGTAATACTTGCCACGTGTCCTTCTGTAGACTAATGGGGTCTCGAGTTTATAAATGGATCAATGAGGATCTTTGCTTCCAGATTAACAATTCATCAATGCGCCAGTAGCTCCACGCCACCCTGCGGAAGTAATGGGTCTTGCTGAACATACAAATCGCAAAGTCAATGGAGGTGCTCTGAGTAACGTTAACCCAAGTTGTAACTACATGGGTTGAGGCTATACCAGGTTGTTCAGTGATAATTTAAATTCTCCCTTCAACAGCTCGCTCGGTGAGACACATCATTTGCTTTGTATGCTATGACAAGGCTGTACCATATGAAATTCTGTTTGCTCCACTAGACCTACGTACGATACTGATACCAGTGTAGAAAGATGAGGACATGCAGCTTGTCTTCCAGCGGGTACGAGAGAACTTATGAAAGCTACTGATAGGTTCAGTCTGAGCGCAATGGCCCGCGCCAAGGGAAGCAAAGTGGAACCAGGTTGCAAAGTTTATGATGTCAACCCATTGCAGACCCCAGTATGCACAAAACTTTGTCCCAAAGTTTTGTGGGTCCTTACAGTGTCCTACGACAGCTCTGTGGCAATAATGTTTGGAGGTGATGGAGATTGCTATGGGAACTATCAAGGAAGCCCACCTTGATCACATGAAGTATGTGGACCGTATTGCAGGCGAAGCAGAGATGGGAGGCGCGTGCGTTGCAACCCACGATTCAGACTAATGCTAGGGACAACCCGTCTATCCCTTTCCACTACTACTGGTACGGAGGACGGACCAGTAAGGCTCCATAAACTTATGGCATGCGGACCAGGTAAAAAGTTCATTTCTGTGGACATGACTTACCTACTGACTTGTCTGACTCCTACGCTTGTTATACTAATTGTTTTGCTTGCAGAATGGGTATAAATGCACACACATTGTGTAGCTAATCGATAATGGCAGTAGGGTGGCAACATCCAGGTAATTATGTAAAATACTTTTTTCTAGAGGGTACCAAGAGTGTAATGAATTCCATGGATATAGTATTATTGAGGTATGTGCACCAATGTTTTTATAACAAAAAGAAAAAAAGCCTGTATGTACGGTCAGGGCAGTGCTGCCTCTGAAGTCACATGTCCCACCTTAGGAAATGCTACTGTCAGTCTTTGTTTGCAGAGTGAGGGTGCAACACGTTCGTACGACGTGTGGTCAACTGATGTTCAGCCTGCGGACAACCTGTATATAGAAGTTTTAGTTCCAGTGCTGACGTCTCTGGATCTCTCCTCGATGAAACACGCGCGGGGCAAAACCAGTTTTCTCTGCCCATGGCATGGGAGAGTTTTTTTTTGCCTGTTGCATTTTTAGGTCATTTGATTTACTAGTGAGCGAAAGCCAGTCCCTCCTCTGGGGTAGCTAGTGTACGTAATTCCTTTATACCTACGGGCCCACAGTTTTGTGTGTCGGGACGACGCAAGGTCGTGGATCAGAGCAAATGTTAGACAGCTGTACTAGTCAGACACACCCAGCCTAGCCGTCTGCTATGACTCAGTCATATTTTGCGGCAATTTTAGGTGCTGCCCTCTGTAGGCTCACCCACTTCAGTTGGAGGCTAGAGATCACCCGCTCTCACTCCGAGGCCGGAACGACTTGTAGACACAGTGCTCCCCTCACGGGACTGGCTCGCATGTCATCCCCTCACCACTGCCCGTTGTGTACTGTCTCCCTACCCATTTAAAGCTAAAACTAGTCCACGGCCGTATCATTGCTACCTACGCTACTTCTTCGGACCTAAAACCCGTGTTTCAGCAGTAAGAACAGTAATAACAGTATGCAAGCTTAAATGTGCAGCTGTTGATAGAAGAAACCGTCTAAACAAAGCTCCACTTACACACGCTTAATATGTATGGACAAGTGTTACCAAGTACACCAAAGTGTACACTTTATCACTTTAGAGACACTTGTGTTGATTGTATATAGGTGAGGAGTGGTACACCACTGGACGTAATAAACACACTCAATTCTCAAGGTCACACACTAGGGCCCTGGCTTCTGGTGTGGTTACCAGCGTTTTTAATGTGTTTTATTATGTGTCAGTGCGTGTCTGCAGTCATTTAAATTGGTGTATCAGAAGTTAAACACTACTAATCCAGGTTGATCAAATAGTCTAAACAATTTACACAATGTATAATAGAAGTATAATGATTGCAAATTGTTACTATTACAATTTTAATAGGCGCTAGACCACTAGATGAGGGATGGAAGGAACATAGATGTTAAACAGGTGACTCTTGCTTAACACAGTTGAAAGGTAACCGAATTACTCAAGATAGAAAGTATTATAAACTGAACATTTATGCAGCAGTTAAGCTTGTATCACAGTAAAAATACAAAGCATAAATTACACACTCACACCACTGTTTGCACACTGCAACTTCGAAATATTACTGGAATTTAGCGTAAAGTTTTCCGTCTTAATGAGAAAATGTTTTAGAAAGCACAGCAATGACACCTGGACATGCAATTTAATTATGTTAACGTATTTAATAGTTCAAGTTACACTTGAGCAGAGCATGTTTACATGATTTATCAAATGTAAGGAGTGGTACACTGAAGCACACTCTGGACTTTTTAAAAGTCTTAATACAGGCTTACAAATGACATTAACTGTTGGGGAAAGCAGCACTTAACACTTCTAGCAACAAGTATGACAGATGAATGTTTCACTGTGTACAGCCAATCACCACAAACTTACTATGTTTATAAGTGAACCTATGGATGTCCACCTCAAATGTCAGCACTGCAATGCTCGTCAAATTGTTCTTCAAGCCACTACCAGGAAAACACTGGTATGCAGCAGCACTGTCAGAAAACTCGTATACAACAGACATGCTGGGCCCTAGGACAGCTATAACTGCAGGCTGCCTTAGCTTGTTCGGCTAAGCTTTTAGTGCTGCCCTCAAGCTTGCTTGACTGTGTCGCCCCAAGCCACGCACCATCCACCCGTGACACCAGCTTGCAGGCAGGCAGGCAGGCAGGGCACACAGGAGACACTCGCAAGATGAGCAGAGTGCGGCACAGGAGGACACGGGCACTCAGAAGCACCATGTGGTCTGGCAAAAAAACCGCCTCTAGACCACAAGCAAATTAGAGGCGAACGGTTGAGTTCCAAATCGAGGAAGGGGGGGAGAAGGGACAAGGAAGAGATATTCACTCGCTAGACACAGGAAATATGGGTGTAGTGGCCTGCATGTCGCAGTGCAATTTTCAAGGGTCATTCACTGGCCACAGTTGTCTCGTGAGTTACCAACCCTGTACTACTTGTTAATTACTCCAAAACCAGCAGCACTTATACACATCTAGCCACAGGGTCTGGAAATGACAGACAAATTTTCACTCATAAGAACTAGTTTCACAACACCGATGGTGCGCGAAAACCACTGTAGAACGTTCACAAAAGGCATTCCGGGGTTTCAGAACAGATGTAGCCTTGGCCTTCCACTGGCTGGCTTGGAGCGCTGTTTTTGGCTGGATCAGCTAAACTCGCCCTCTATCCCGTATGTAGATAATGGCGACGAGTTAAGGCGATACGGTGAATAGGAAGTCGAGGAAGGGAATTCACCTCACTAGTATTAGATTTTGCCTCCGACAGTGGCTAGTTTATTGTGCACCCATATCATCTGTGGACGGTAGCGTGAGAGCATTTGGATACACAATAGGCCTAGGAACTAGGCCTCAAAGGGTTAACAGGAATACATATGGATTTATATCTTCATAGCTATAGATCACTTATCATGTTACAAGCAAATTAGGAAATTTGCTTTGTATATTGGTATCATTATTTTCATTAATAAGATATCTTTGACATGTCCATAGGTTATTATACTGTCTGTCTCTGTATTCCTTCAATAAGTGGACAATTAAGCCTAGTGTTCAAAGAGTACCATACCCCTGATCACAAAATTTACATTTAGTTTGATCATCATCTGTGTGTCTCCCAAACTGCCAGAAGTACTTGTAACCAAGCCTAAGCCTGGCCACTACAACATCAGTCAGTCTGTTCACATTGCAAGTTGCTCCATAAACATACTTATCTACGTTAAATGTTATCATAGTGGGTTATAGATCTACTCAGGCTTCTAACTGCATTCCTAAAACAATCATTTTCTTTAAATTTACTTCTCTCCTAATTTTATTCCTAATGCTAGACACAGTTATACCAAAGTTATATTCTACATTCTCCTTCTGGGTATTCTTCTTGGCTAACATATCAACTTTATCATGAAGGAGTAATCCAATGTGTGATGGGATCCATAGCAATTGTACATTAATTCCTTTGTCCCTAATTTTTGAGTATTTTAACTTGGCTTCCCCAATGAGCAGTTGTTGGACTCATAATATGAGTCAAGAGCCTTCAATGATGACATAGAATCATAATGATGATAAAAGTCAGGTCAGGTCATAGGTTAGCTTTAGCGCCATTAGGATTGCAAACAATTCATTTTTGCAGTGTAGACGTCCAGTTGTTAATTCTTATACCTAACTCAACAAATTTATTACATTCTTAACTAGGGAGGTGGCAACAAGAGCAGATGCAGCCCTGCCAGAAGACACTGTTAGATCCATCAGTGTATATAACTTGTGATAACTTATTACTACCGGCTAGGTGAGAAATTTCTTCTTAAAACAGTTCTCTAACAAAGATTTTAAGGGAAGGGATTACTAGCAAGAAGCTTCTTGGGAGGGACTTGTAGGTATTGATTATTAAATAACACATCTTCCCTTTGGGGGGGTGAAATGCTCTTGTTGCCTACAGTGATACAGTTCATGCAGGTATAAAACTTAATGCAAATGCACGTTTTCACAATCCATTTAGATCTGTGTGTAGTTACCTCTAGACACTTGGTAAGATTCACTGTGACAGTGTCCCGGTTCGTTTCTCAAAAAATCTAATACCGAGTACAGTGTTAATTTCAACAATCCTATCCCCTGATATAGAAAAACCAACTCCCCTTTCCCCATGTTAAGACTTTTGTAGATCTGGGACGCCAAGAATAATCCTGAAGCTTCATTTTGCATTAACTCCAAGGGTCGGAGAGAACTTTCTCCCAGCTAATATCAAAATGGGAGCAGCATAATCAATTAAGGACCTAACATAGGCTATTACACATTCTCACGATTCTCACATTAGCACCATAGTTGGGATTGTAGCCGCAACAGCTTTGAGAGCATTTAGCCTAGCTTTGCATTTTCTTGTTTAGTTGTGGTATAGTGGATTGTTAAAGGGTACATCTACACCAAGATATCTGTAAGTTTTAAGTAGCTAATGAATTTCACCCTGCAAATAGATGGGTGGGGATGTCGTTTTGCCCTTTTTAAGATCTTTGTTTTAGAGAAGATATTATGAGGGCCCAGTCGATTACAAATTGCTTGAAAAATTCATTAAGAATGGTATTCAAACTTCTTTTGCCCCGTTTATGGATCATGATATCACCTCGCTAGACACACGCAGTATGGGTGTAAGTGGCATGCGGGTCTTATAGTGCCTTTCAAGGTCACCCAGCAGGCCAGACATTCCTGACTCCCTTTTAAGCCTACGTAGGTACTGATGGTAGCACAGTGTCCTAAGTCAGCGTAATCCACTCATGCAAATAGTTACAACAAATCTGCAGCACTTGCGGAACTCACATATTCGAGTACCAGCGGGGCAGCAAAATACACCTCTACACTGCACGTCATTGATAGAGGCGAATGGCTGAGTTTAAAGGCGGAGAGTTAGGGATACAGGAGAACAGCAGGGGAAAGGAGCACGCACATTCGCCTTTCTTCACATAGTTAATATAGGTGTTAGTCTCAGGCAGGGGATGGGAGTGCCTCGCTCAAGGTCACAGGGTGAGGCAGACTTCTCCAAGAGTTACCAAACACTGCAATACTCCCTACAGATTGTTACTCACTCCAAACTTGCAAAATTCTAGCACACGTGTCTTGGAGTGAAAGACGAATTTTCATGTGTGGACACCTGGGTTACCAACTCACGTAGGACTGCACACTCGTCGTTATTCCTCCCGGTTGGTAAAGCGATGAGTTGTGAGCATTTGAGAGGCACGAGTAGCAGTGGACTAGCAAAATTCGCCTCTACACTGTATGTTGATAGAGCGAAAGCTGAGGTCCCAAATGAAGGCAGAGGGAAGCAGAGGCCTGTGAGGGCCTTTGCAAAAAGGAAAACTATTTCCAGTGTTCACTAGTATATCCTTAGTCACAGCTCGCACATAAGAGTTCTCACAACACTGAAGCTGTCTTCCAACAGTAGGAGTTTTAATGATGACTTATCAGTCGGGAGAAATGGGTAGGCCTGCTAATTAATAGGTCCAGATCCCCAGCACACGTCTACTCCCCTCAACCACTCAGCGGAGACTGTGTATGGGGGAGTGTGAGGGAAAAGTTCAATAGATAGGAGTAGCGAGGGAGTATATAGTAACAATAGTTTGATTGCCGGCTGCTTGTTAAGGTAGGGTCAGTCTAGCTCCCACTATCCCTTCCCCTCCCTCTTTCCCCCCCCAGAAGGTGACGTGTGGGGCTCTGGCCAAACAGTAATCACTCGACTCACAGCTCCAAGCACTACTTTAAGTACATGCCTGCTCATATTCTAGTAGACTTATTGGTTGAAAGCTTCACTTTTGACCAATAATAAACTTAGTCCTTTCAGTCTTGGTCTGTTAAATGTCTTAATAATCACCACGTCTTTTAGGTATTGTACTTATCATCGAGAGTGATTTCTTAAGCAGTGGGTAACCTGTCTCTCTTTTCAGCTTGGAATACAGAATGGGTCACCTGCCAACCAACGAGTAGAATTGAAGGAGACGGACTAACGTCCTGAGACGTCCCATGTTTTATCTACTTACCTGTGCACCTGTATGAAGTTGCAGGACATAACTCCCTCATCATTGCAGCGGTAAAAACCTGCTTTCCTGTCATCTGGATAGATTGTTTATGGCTATAGACTCTGTGAAGAACGAGCCAGTGGTTGTCACCAACACGCTGCGACCCCCCCCCCACATCATCAGCAACGGCTACAATTTCAACAACACTCAGTGTCACCAACACCAGACACCCAAGTTTTATATATATTAGCATTGAATTCAGATATCATTTATATTTTTCATTTTTCATTTCTTTAATGTAGGATCAATATTTCATATTTAAGTGTTTTATATTTTATATTTTCTAAATAATAAAGTGTTTATGTTTGTCAGTTTTTGTTCTTTTTCTATGCATTAATTTTCCTGAGGAGGTGCCAACCTAGTAATACTGACTGAAGTTGTTACAGGGCTGAGTAAGCCTTCACAGACAATGACAGGTGGTTGTGGTTGTGGAGTTGTGGTTGTGGAGGTTGTGGTTGTGCAGGCTGGTGTGGTGGGCGGGTGGGGGATGGTGGCCTTTGTTGTAGATCAGCTGAGGCAGCGGCGTGGGTGCAGCGTGGGTGGCAGCATGACCCACTGCTGGTGCCTCACCGCCGGCACCACTACCACCACACACATTTTCTATCCCAATTGCAACAGTATCATCGTCATTTTCACTGTCTGTTCCTGTTGTACAGCCATGGGAGTACTCCGAGGTGTACTCCTTCCCCTTGGAATAGCATATGGCACACTACCAGAGCGCATATATCGTCGTATATACTGACGCTTCACTTGGGAATATTGCACTACACTATCACTACTGGAACTAGTTTGAAGAGCTTGTAGTTCATATTCACTATCACTATCATCACAAATGCTCTCATCTGAGTCTGGTTTGGAAATAGGAGTTTCTCATGATTCTGTTCAAC
>NW_026508427.1:0-14024 GCF_026875155.1 Cherax quadricarinatus
ACTGGTACCCCGGGGCCTGGTTACTGTGTATGTACCACGGGGCTCTGGTTACTGTGTATGGTACCACGGGGCCTGGTTCTGTGTATGGTACCACCGAGCTCTGGTTACTGTGTATGTACCACCGGGGCTTTTGGTTACTGTGTAAAAGGTACCCCCGGGGCTCTCGTTACGTGTATGGTACCATCCGGGGGTCTGGTTACTGTGGGATGGTACCACCGGGGCTCTGGTTACTGTGTATGTACCACCGGGGCTCTGGTTACTGTGTATGGTACCACCGGGGCTCTGGTTACTGTGTATGGTACCACCGGGGCTCTGGTTACTGTGTATGATACCACCGGGGCTCTGGTTACTGTGTATGGTACCATCGGGGCTCTGGTTACTGTGTATGGTACCACTGGGGCTCTGGTTACTGTGTATGGTACCACCGGGGCTCTGGTTACTGTGTATGGTACCACAGGGGCTCTGATTACTGTGTATGGTACCACCGGGGCTCTGGTTACTGTGTATGGTACCACCGAAGCTCTGGTTACTGTGTATGGTACCACCCCGGCTCTTGGTTACTGTGTATGGTACCACCAGTGCTCTCGATACTGTGTATGGTACCACCGGGGCTCTGGTTACTGTGTATGGACCACCGGGCTCTGGTTACTGGGGGGCATTTTTTACCACCGGGGCTCTGGTTATGTGTATATACCACCGGGGCCTTGGGTTACTGTTATGGTACCACGGGCCCTGGGTTACTGTGTATGTACCACCGGGGCCCTAGGTATTACCACGGGTTTGGTTTTGGTTCCACCGGGCTCTGGTTACTGTTTTATTACCACCGGCTCTGGTTACTGTGGGATGGTAACAAACCCGGGGGTCTGGGTTACTGTGTATGGACCATGGGCCTTGGTTACTGTGTATGGTACCACCGGGCTCTGGTTACTGTGTATGGTACCACCGGGGCTCTGGTTACTGTGTATGGTACCACCGGGGCTCTGGTTACTGTGTATGGTACCACCGGGGCTCTGGTTACTGTGTATGGTACCACCGGGCTCTGGTTACTGTGTATGGTACCACCGGGGCTCTGGTTACTGGGTATGGTTCCACCGGGGCTCTGGTTGCTGTGTATGGTACCACCGGGGCTCTGTTTACTGTGTATTGGACCACCGGGGCTCTGGTTTCTGTGTTATGGTACCCCGGGGCTCTGGTTACTGTGTATGGTACCTACCGGGGCATGGTTAAATGTGATTACCACCGGGGCTCTGGTTAGTGTGTATAATACCACCGGGGCTCTGGTTACTGTGTATGGTACCATCGGGGCCCTTGTTACTGTGTATGGTACCACTGGGGCCCTGGTTACTGTGTATGGTTCCACCGGGGCTCTGGTTACTGTGCATAATACCACCGGGGCTCTGGTTACTGTGTATGGTACCACCGGGCTCTGGGTTTCTGTGTAATGGTACCACACTGGGTCTGGTTTTCTGTGATGGTAAACCACCGGGGCTCTGGTTACTGTGATAGTACCACCGGTGCTCTGGTTACTGAGTAGGGGACCACCGGGCTCTGGTACCGTGATATACCCCCCGGGGCCGGGTACTGTGTATGGTCCACCGAGCTCTGGTTACTGTGTATGGTACCCACCGGGCTCTGGTTAACTGGTATGGACCCCGAGCTCTGGTTACGAATGGTACCACCGGGCTCTGGTTACGTGTGGTAAACCACCGGGCTCTGGTTATGTGTATGGTACCCACCGGGGCTCTGGTACTGTGTATGGTACCACCGGGGCCCCTGGTTACTGGTATGGTACCACCGGGGGCTCTGGTTATTGTGTAAGTACCACCGGGCTCTGGTTACTGTGTATGGTACCACCGGGGCTCTGGTACTTTATGGTAAACCACCGGGCTCTGGTTACTGTGTATGGTACCACCGGGGCTTCTGGGGTTACTGGATGTATGGTACCACGGGCTCTTGTTTCTGTGTATGGACCACCGGGGCTCTGGTTTACTGTGTATGGTACCACCGGGCTCTGTTACTGTGTATGTACCACCGGGGCTTTTGGTTAAATGTGTAATGGTACCACGGGGCTCTGGTTTTCTGTGTATGGTACCACCGGGGCTCGGTTACTGTTATGGTACCACGGGGGTCTGGTTACTGTGTATGGTACCACCGGGGCTTCTGGTTACTGTGTTTTTTCCCCGGGGCCTTTGGGTTTCTGGGGTATGAACCACGGGGCTTCTGGTTACTGTGTATGGGACCACCGGGGCTCTGGTTACTGGTATGGTACCACCCGGGGCACTGGTTACTGTGTTATGGTACCACGGGGCTTTTGGTTACTGGAATGGTACCCACGGGGCTATGGTTAAAGTGTATGGTACCACCGGGGCTCTGGTTACTGTGAGGTAACCACCGGGGGCTCTGGTACTGTGTAATGGTACCACCGGGGTCTGGTTACTGTGTATTAACCCCCGGGGCTCTGGTTACTGTGTATGGTACCACCGGGGCTCTGGTTACTCTGTTATGGTACCACCGGGGGCCCCGGTTACTGGTGTATGGGGAAACCACCGGGGCTCTGGTTACTGTGTATGGTACCACCGGGGCTCTGGTTACTGTGTATGGTACCACCGGGGCTCTGTTTACTGTGTATGGTACCACCGGGGCTCTGGTTACTGTGTATGGTACCACCGGGGCTCTGGTTACTGTGTATGGTACCACCGGGGCTCTGGTTACTGTGTATGGTACCACCGGGGCCCTTTTGGGTTTCTGTGTATGGTAAACCACGGGCTCTGGTTACTGTGTTGGTACCACCGGGGCTCGGTTACTGTGTATGGTACACCCCGGGGCTCGGTTACTGTTTGGTACCACCGGGGCTCTGGTTACTGTGTATGGTTTCCACCGGGCTTGGTTACTGTGTATGTACAAACCCGGGGGTCTGTTTCTGTGTATGGTACCACCGGGGCTCTTGTTACTGTGTATGGTACCACCGGGGCTCTGGTTACTGTGTATGGTACCACCGGGGCTCTGGTTACTGTGTATGGTACCACCGGGGCTCTGGTTTACTGTGTAGGTAACCCGGGGCGACCGGGGCTCTGGTTTACTGTGTATGGGACCACCGGGCTCGGTTACTGTGTATGGTACCACCGGGGCTCTGGTTACTGTGTATGGTACCACCGGGGCTCTGGTTACTGTGTATGGTACCACCGGGGCTCTGGTTACTGTGTATGGTACCACCGGGGCTCTGGTTACTGTGTATTGTACCACCGGGGCTCTGGTTACGTGTATGTACCCGGGGCTCTGGGTTACTGGTGTATGGGACCACCGGGGCTCTGGTTACTGTGAAAGGTACCACCCGGGGGTCTGGTTACGAGTGAGTACCACCGGGGCTCTGTTACTGTGTATTGGGACCACCGGGGCTCTGGGTTTCTGTGTAGGGTACCACCGGGGGCCCGGTTACTGTGTATGGTCCACCGGGTGCCTGGTTACTGTGTATGTACCACCGGGCTCTGGTTACTGTGTATGGTACCCCGGGGCTCTGGTTACTGTGTTGGTACCACGGGGCTCCTGGTTACTGTGTAGTACCACCGGGGCTCTGGTTACTGTGTATGGGACCACCTCGGTCTCTGGTTCTGGTGGTTTTGGGTACCACCGGGGCTTGGTTACTGTGTATGGGACCACCGGGCTCTGGTTACTGTGTATGGTACCACCGGGGCTCGGTTACTTGTATGGTACCACCGGGGCTCTGGTTTCTGTGTATTGGGTACCACCCGGGGCTCTGGTTACTGTTTATGGTACAAACCGGGGCTCTGGTTACGTGTATGGTTTCCACCGGGGCTCTGGTTATCTGTGTATGGAACCACGGGCTTCTGGTTACTGTGTTATGTAACCACCGGGGCTCTGGTTACTGTGTATGGTACACCGGGGGACTGGTACCTTTGGGTTTCTGGTAAAGGTACCACCGGCTCTGTTACTGTGTATGGTACCACCGGGGCCTGGTACTGGTATGGTACCACCGGGGCTCTGGTTACTGTGTAAAGGTACCACCGGGCTCTGGTTACTGTGTATAGGAAACCCCCGGGACCTGGTTACTGTGTATGGTACCACCGGGGCTTGGTTACTGTGTATGGTACCACCGGGGCTCTGTTACTGTGTATTTGGGACCACCTGGGCTCTGGTTACTGTGTATGGTACCAACGGGCTCTGGTTACTGTTTATGGTACCACCGGGGGCTCTGGTTACTGTATGGTACCACCGGGCTCTGGTTACTGTGGTATGGTACCACCGGGGCTCTGGTTACTGTGTATGGTACCACCGGGGCTCTGGTTACTGTGTATGGTACCACCGGGGCTCTGGTTACTGTGTATGGTACCACCGGGGCTCTGGTTACTGTGTATGTAAACCACGGGCTCCTGTTATGTGTATGGTACCAAAGGGCTCTGGTTACTGTGTATGGTACCACCGGGGCTCTGGTTTTCTGTGTATGGTACCACCGGGCTCTGGTTACTGTGTATGGTACCACCGGGGCTCTGGTTACTGTGTATGGTACCACCGGGGCTCTGGTTTCTGTGTATGGTACCACCGGGCTCTGGGTTTCTGTGTATGGTACCAGCCGGGGCTCTGGGTTACTTGTTATGGTACCACGTGGGGTCTGGTTACTGTGTATGGTACCACCGGGGGGCTGGTTTCTGTGTATGGTACCACGGGGCTCTGGTTCTGTGTATGTACCACCGGTCTGTTACTGTGTATGGTACCACCGGGCTCTGGTTACTGGTATGGTCAACGGGCTCTGGTTACTGTGTATGGTACCACCGGGCTCTGGTTTCTGTGTATGGTACCACCGGCTCTGGTTACTGTGTATGGTACCACCGGGGCTCTGGTTACTGTGTATGGTACCACCGGGGCTCTGGTTACTGTGTATGGTACCACCGGGGCTCTGGTTACTGTGTATGGTACCACCGGGGCTCTGGGTTTACTGTGTAAAGGTACCACCGGGGCTCTGGTTACTGTGTATGGTACCACCGGGGCTCTGGTTACTGTGTATGGTACCACCGGGGCTCTGGTTACTGTGTATGGTACCACCGGGGCTCTGGTTACTGGATGGGAAATTGGTACCTTAGCAAACCGGGGCTCTGGTTACTGTGTATGGTACCACCGGGGCTCTGGTTACTGTGTATGGTACCACCGGGGCTCTGGTTACTGTGTATGGTACCACCGGGGCTCTGGTTACTGTGTATGGTACCACCGGGGCTCTGGTTACTGTGTATGGTACCACCGGGCTCTGTTACTGTGTATGGTACCACCGGGCTCTGGTTACTGTGTATGGACCACCGGGGCTCTGGTTTTCTGTGTATGGGTACCACCGGGCTCTGGTTACTGTTTATACCACCGGGGCTCTGGTTACTGTGTATGGGACCACCGGGGCCTGGTTACGTTTTATGGTACCACGGGGCCCTGTTACTGTGTATGGTACCACCGGGGCCTGGTTACTGTGTATGGTACCACCGGGGCTCTGGTTTACTGGGGTAGTACCACCGGGCTCTGTTAGTGTATGGAACCACCGGCTCTGTTACTGTGTATGGTACCACCGGGGCTCTGGTTACTGTTATGGTACCAGCCGGGCTCGGTTACTGTGTATGGTTTCCACCGGGGCTCTGGTACTGTGTATGGTAACCAAGGGGCTCTGTTACTTTGTATGGTACCACCGGGGCTCTGGTTACTGTGTATGGTACCACCGGGGCTCTGGTTACTGTGTATGATACCACCGGGCTCTGGTTACTGTGTATGGTACCAACGGGGCTCTGGTTACTGTGTATGGTACCACCGGGCTCTGGTTACTGTGTATGGTACCACCGGGGCTCTGGTTACTGTGTATGGTACCACCGGGGCTCTGGTTACTGTGTATGGTACCACCGGGCATGTTACTTGTATGTACCACGGGCTTGGTTATGTGTTTACCACCGGGCTCTGGTTACTGTGTATGGTACCACCGGGCCCTTTGGGTTATGTGTATGGTACCACCGGGGCTTGGTTACTGTGTATGGTACCACCGGGGCTCTGGTTTCTGTGTATAAACCAACCGGGGCTCTGGTTCTATGTGTATGGTACCACCGGGGCTCTGGTTACTGTTTCAGGGGGGAGTATGGGACCCTGGGCCCTGGTACTGTGTATGGTACCACCCGGGGGTCTGGTTACTGTGTATTACCACCGGGCTCTGGTTACTGTGTAGGTACCACCGGGGCTCTGGTTCTGTGTATGGTACCACCGGGCTCCTGGTTACTGTGTATGGTACCACCGGAGGCTCTGGTTTTCTTGTATGGTACCACCGGCTCTGGGTTTCTGTGTATGGTACACGGGCTCTGGTTACTGTATGGTTCCACCGGGGCCTGTTCTGTGATGGTACCACCGGGGCTCTGGTTACTGTGTATGGTAACCACCGGGCTCTGGTTAATAGTGTAGTACCACCGGGCTCTGGTTACTGTGTATTGGTACCACCGGGCTCTGGTTACTGTGTATGGTACCCCTCGGGGAGTCCACGGGGGTCTTTTTACGTGTATGGTACCACCGGGGCTCTGGGTTTCTGTGTATGGTACCCACCGGGGGTCTGGTTTACTGTGTATGGTACCACCGGGTCCTGGGTTTTCTGTGTTTAATTACCAACCGGGCTCTGGTTATGTGTATGGTACCACCGGGGCTCTGGTTACTGTGTATGGTACCACCGGGGCTCTGGTTACTGTGTATGGTACCAACGGGGCTCTGGTTACTGTGTATGGTACCACCGGGGCTCTGGTTACTGTGTATGGTACCACCCGGGGTCGTTATGGAGGTAACCGGGGCTCTGGTTACTGTGTATGGTACCACCGGGGCTCTGGTTTCTGTGTATGGTACCACCGGGCTCTGGTTACTGTGTATGGTACCACCGGGGCTCTGGTTACTGTGTATGGTACCACCGGGGCTCTGGTTTTCTGTGTATGGTACCAACCCGGGGCTCTGGGTTTCTGTGAATGTACCACCGGGGCTCTGGTTCTGTGTATGGTACCACCGGGGCTTGGGTTTCTGTGTATGGGAACCACCCGGGCTCTGGTTACTAGGTAATGTAAAGGGATACCACCGGGCTCTGGTTACTGTATGGTACCACCGGGGCTCTGGTTACTGTGGGATTACCCCCGGGGCTCTGGTTACTGTGTATGGTACCAAACCCGGGGTCTGGTTACTGTGTATGGTTTCCACCGGGGGTCTGGTTACTGTGTATGGTACAACCGGGGCCCCTGGTTACGTGTATTTGGGACCACCGGGGCTCTGGTTACTGTGTATGGTACCACCGGGGCTCTGGTTACTGTGTATGCGTACCACCGGGGCTCTGGTTTTCTGGTATGGAACCACCGGGCTCTGGTTACTGTGTAAAGGTTTCCACCGGGGCTCTGGTTATGGTGTATGTACCACCGGGGCTTTTGGTTTCTGTGTATTTGGGACCACCGGGGCTCGTTACTGTGTATGGTACCACCGGGCTCTGGTTACTGTGTATGGTACCACCGGGGCTCTGGTTATGGTAAGTAAACCACCGGGGCTCTGGTTACTGTGTATGGTACCACGGGTTCCCGGTTACTGTGTATGGACCACTGGGGCTCTGGTTTCTGTGTATGGACCACCGGGGCTTGGTTACTGTGTATGGTACCACCGGGCTCTGGTTACTGTGTATGGAACACCCGGGCTCTGGTTACTGGTGTATGGTACCACGGGGCCTGGTTACTGTGTATGGTACCACCGGGGCTCTGGTTTCTGTGTAAAGGTACCACCGGGCTTGTTACTGTGTATGGTACCACCGGGGTTTTGGTTACTGTGTATTACCACCGGGCTCTGGTTACTGTGTATGGTACCACCGGGGCTTGGTTACTGGTATGTACCACCGGGGCTCTGGTACTGTGTATGTACCACGGGCTCTGGTTACTGTTATGGACCACCGGGCCTGGTTACTGTGTAGGTACCACGGGGGCTCTGGTTTCTGTGTATGGTACCACCGGGCTTGGTTTTCTGTGTATGGTACACCGAGGGCTCTGGTTACTGTGTATGGTAAACCACCGGGGCTCTGGTTACTGTGTATGGTACCACCGGGCTCTGGTTACTGTGTATGGTACCACCGGGGCTCTGGTTACTGTGTATGGTACCACCGGGGGGTCTGGTTTCTGTGTATGGTACCACCGGGCTCTGTTTTCGTGTAGGACCCCCGGGGCTCTGGTTACTGGGGTATGGTACCACCGGGGCTCTGTTCTTTTGATTAACCGGGGCTCTGGTTATGTGTATGACCACCGGGGCTCTGGTTACTGTGATGTACCGACGGGGCTCTGGTTACTGTGTTTGGTACCAACGGGGCTTCTGGTTACTGTGTAATGGTACCACCGGGGCTCTGGTTACTGTGTAAGGTACCACCGGGGCTCTGGTTACTGTGTATGGTACCACCGGGGCTCTGGTTACTGTGTATGGTACCACCGGCTCTGGTTACTGTGTATGTACCAAACCCGGGTCTGGTTACTGTGTTTTGGTACCACCGGGGCTCTGGTTACGTGTATGGTACCACCGGGGCTCTGGTTTACTGTTTATGATACACCGGGGCTCTGGTTACTGTGTATGGTACCACCGGGGCTCTGGTTACTGTGTATGGTACCACCGGGCTCTGGTTACTGTGTATGGTACCACCGGGGCTCTGGTTACTGTGTATGGTACCACCGGGGCTCTGGTTACTGTGTATGGTACCACCGGGGCTCTGGTTACTGTTTTATGGTACCAAACCGGGGCTCTGGTTCTGTGTATGGTACCAAACCGGGGGGTCTGGTTACTGTGTATGGTACAACGGGCCTGGTTACTGGTTTGGGAACCACCGGGGCTCTGGTTACTGTGTATGGTACCACCGGGGCTCTGGTTACTGTGTATGGTACCACCGGGGCTCTGGTTACTGTGTATGGTACCACCGGGGCTCTGGTTACTGTGTATGGTACCACCGGGGCTCTGGTTACTGTGTATGATACCACCGGGGCTCTGGTTACTGTGTATGGTACCACCGGGGCTCTGGTTACTGTGTATGGTACCATCGGGGCTCTGGTTACTGTGTTGGATACCGGGGCTCTGGTTACTGTGTATGGTACCACCGGGCTCTGTTTCTGGTATGGTACCACCGGGGCTCTGGTTAAATGTGTATTGTACCACCGGGCTCGGTTACTGTGTATGGTACCACCGGGGCTCTGGTTTTCTGTGTATGGTACACCGGGGCTCTTTACTGTTATGGTACCACCGGGCTCTGGTTACTGTGTAGGTAAACCGGGGCTTCTGGTTACGTGTATGGTACCACGGGCTCTGGTTACTGGTATGGTACCACCGGGCTACTGGTTACTGTGTATGGTACCACCGGGGCTCTGGTTACTGTGTATGGTACCACCGGGGCTCTGGTTACTGTGTATGGTACCACCGGGGCTCTGGTTTTCTGTGTTTGGTACCACCGGGGCTCTGGTTACTGTGTATGGTACCACCGGGGCTCTGGTTACTGTGTATGGTACCACCGGGGCTCTGGTTACTGTGTATGGTACCACCGGGGCTCTGGTTATTGTATGGTACCACCGGGGCTCTGGTTACTGTGTATGGTACCACCGGGGCTCTGGTTACTGTGTATGGTACCACCGGGGCTCTGGTTACTGTGTATGGTACCACCGGGGCTCTGGTTACTGTGTATGGTACCACCGGGGCTCTGGTTACTGTGTATGGTACCACCGGGGCTCTGTTACTGTGTATGGTACCACCGGGGCTTTTGGTTACTGTGAAGGTACCACCCGGGCTCTGGTTACCCGTGTATGGTAAACCACGGGGTCTGGTTACTGTGTATTGTACCCACCGGGGCTCTGGTTACTGTGTATGGTACCACCGGGGCTCTGGTTACTGTGTATGGTACCCGGGGCTCTGGTTACTGTGTATGGTACCACCGGGGCTCTGGTTACTGTGTATGGTACCACCGGGGCTCTGGTTACTGTGTATGGTACCACCGGGGCTCTGGTTACTGTGTATGGTACCACCAGGGCTCTGGTTACTGTGTATGGTACCACCGGGGCTCTGGTTACTGTGTATGGTACCACCGGGCTCTGGTTATGTGTATGGTAACACCGGGGCATCTGATTTCTGTGTATGGTACCCACCGGGGGCTCTGGTTACTGTGTATGGTTTCACCGGGGCTCTGGGGTTACTGTGTTGGTACCACCGGGCTCTTGGTTTACTGTGTATGGTACCACCGGGGCTCTGGTTACTGTGTATGGTACCACCGGGGCTCTGGTTACTGTGTATGGTACCACCGGGGCTCTGGTTACTGTGTAATTACCGGGACGTTTGGAGGGTCTGGTTACTGGGGTAGGTAAACCACCGGGGCTCTGGGTTTCTGTGTATGGTACCACGGGGCTCTGGTTAGTGTATGGTACCCGGGGCTCTGGGTTAACTGTGTATGGTACCACCGGGGCTCTGGTTACTGTGTATAATACCACCGGGGCTCTGGTTACTGTGTATGATACCACCGGGGCTCTGGTTACTGTGTATGGTACCACGGGGCCCTGGTTACTGTGTATGGTACCACCGGGGCTCTGGTTACTGTGTATGGACCACCTGCTCTGGTACGTGTAGGTCCACGGGGCTCTGGGTACTGTGTATGGTACACCCGGGGCTGGTTAAATGTGTTGGTTCCACCGGGGCTCTGGTTACTGTGTATGGTACCACCGGGGCTCTGGTTACTGTGTATGGTACCACCGGGGCTCTGGTTACTGTGTATGGTACCACCGGGCTTGGTTAAATGTGTATGTACCACCGGGGCTCTGGTTACTGTGATGTACCACCGGGGCTCTGGTTAGTGTAGTACCACCCGGGGGGCCGGATTTCTGTGTATGGTACCACGGGGCTTGGTTTACTGTGTATGGTACCACCGGGGCTCTGGTTACTGTGTATGGTTCCACCGGGCTCTGGTTACTGTGTATGTACCCCGGGCTCTGGTTTACTGTGTTATGGTACCACCGGGGCTCTGGTTTCTGTGTATGGTACCACCGGGGGTCTTGTTTTCAGTGTATGGACCACCGGGGCTCTGGTTCCCTTTACTGTGTATGGTACCACCGGGCTCTGGTTACTGTGTATGGTACCAACCGGGGCTCTGGTTACTGGTATGGTACCACCGGGGCTCTGGTCTTACTGTGTTTTGGTACCACCGGGGGGTCTGGTTACTGTGTATGGTACCACCGGGGCTCTGGTTACTGTGTATGGTACCACCTGGGGCTCTGGTTACTGTGTATGGTACCACCGGGGCTCTGGTTACTGTGTATGTTACCACCCCGGGGGTCTGGTTAAATGTGTAGGTACCACCGGGGCTCTGGTTACTGGTATGGTACCACCGGGGCTCTGGTTACTGTGTATGTAACCACCGGGGCTCTGTTACGGGTATGTACCACCGGGGCTCTGGTTACTGTGTATGGTACCACGGCTCTGGTTCTTGTAGGACCAGCCGGCTCTGGTTACTGTGTGTATGGACCAAAGGGGCTCTGGTTACTGTGTATGGTACCACCGGGGCTCTGGTTACTGTGTATGATACCACCGGGGCTCTGGTTACTGTGTATGGTACCACCGGGGCTCTGGTTACTGTGTATGGTACCACCGGGGCTCTGGTTACTGTGTATGGTACCACCGGGGCTCTGGTTACTGTGTATGGTACCACCGGGGCTCTGGTTACTGTGTATGGTACCACCGGGGCTCTGGTACTGTGAAAGATACCACCGGGCTCTGGTTACTGTGTTTTGGTACCAAACCCGGGGCTCGGTTACTGTGTATGGTACCACCGGGGCTCTGGTTACTGTGTATGATTTCCATCGGGCTCTGTTACTGGTATGGTACCACCGGGCTCTGGTTACTGTGTGATTACCACCGGGCTCTGGTTACGTGTATGGTACCACCGGGGCTCTGGTTACTGTGTATGGGACCACAGGGGCTCCTGTTACTGTTGTAGGTACCACCGGGCTCTGGTTATGTGTATGGAAACCACCGGGCTTGGTTACTGTGTATGGTACCACCGGGGCTCTGGTTTTCTGTGTATGGTACCACCGGGCTCTGGGTTCTGTTTTATGGTACAACGGGCTCTGGTTTTCTGTGTATGGAACCACCGGGGCTCTGGTTACTGTGTATGGTACCACCGGGGCTCTGGTTACTGTGTATGTACCACCGGGGCTCTGGGTTTACGTGTTTTGGTACCACCGGGGCTCTGGTTACTGTGTATGGTACCACCGGGGCTCTGGTTACTGTGTATGGTACCACCGGGGCTCTGGTTACTGTGTATGGTACCACCGGGGCTCTGGTTACTGTGTATGGTACCACCGGGGCTCTGGTTACTGTGTATGGTACCACCGGGGCTCTGGTTACTGTGTATGGTACCACCGGGGCTCTGGTTACTGTGTATGGTACCACCGGGGCTCTGGTTACTGTGTATGGTACCACCGGGGCTCTGGTTACTGGTATGGGACCACCGGGGCCCCTGGTTACTGTGTAATGGTACCACGGGCTCTGGTTACCTGGTATGGTACCACCGGGGCCCGGTTTACTGTGTATGGTACCACCGGGCTCTGGTTACTGTGTAAGGTAACCACCGGGGCTCTGGTTATGTGTATGTACCACGGGCTTGGGTTTCTGTGTATGGACCACCGGGGCTCTGGTTACTTGTATGGACCACCGGGGCTTGGTTACTGTGTATGGTACCACCGGGGCTCTGGTTAATGTATGGTTTTCCACCGGGGCTCTGGTTACTGTGTATGGTACCACCGGGGCTCTGGTTACTGTGTATGGTACCACCGGGGCTCTGGTTACTGTGTATGGTACCACCGGGGCTCTGGTTACTGTGTATGGTACCACCGGGGCTCTGGTTACTGTGTATGGTACCAACCGGGCTCTGGTTACTGTGTATTACCACCGGGGCTCTGGTTACTGTGTATGGTACCACCGAGGCTCTGGTTACTGTGTATGGTACCACCGGGGCTCTGGTTACTGTGTATGGTACCACCGGGGCCCGGTTCTTTTTGGGGTTGGTATGGTACCAACCGGGGGTCTGTTTACTGTGTAAAGGTCCACCGGGGGGTCTGAAATTTTGTATGGTACCACCGGGCTCTTTGGGTTTCTGTGTATGGTAAACACCGGGGCTCTGGTTTCTGTATTACCACCGGGGCTCTGGTTAGGGTTTTAATACACCGGGCTCTGGTTACTGTTAGGTCCATGGCCTGGGTTTACTGTGTATGGTAACCCGGGCCCTGGTTACTTGTAGGACCACCGGGGCTTGGTTACTGTTTATTACCACCGGGGGTCTGTTTTTTGTTAGGTACCACCGGGGCTCTTGTTACTGTTATTACCACGGGGGGCCCCGGTTACTGGAAAGGCCCCGGGGGGTTTGTTACGTGTAGGTACCACCGGGCCTTTTGGTTACGGTTTACCACCGGGCTCTGTTACGTGGATTACCCCGGGCCGGTTTCTGGAGGACCACCGAGCTCTGGGTTTTGTAATGGGACCACCGGGGGTCTGGTTACTGTTAATACCACCCGGGCCGGTTTTGTTTGGTACCACCCCGGGGCTCTGGTTACTGTTTGTTAAAAACCGGGCCGGTTTCTGTGTATGGTAACCCCCCGGGCTCTGGTTACTGTTATGGTACCACCGGTGCTCTGGTTAGGATGGTACCACCGGGGGTCTGGTTTCTGTTAGGACCACCGGGGCTTGTTTTCTTTATGGGAAAACCCCCGGGCTCGGGTTTTGTGTTGGTACCCCGGGTTTGGTTTCTGTGTATGGTACCACCGGGGCTCTGGTTTTCTGTGTTGGGGACCCACCGGGCTCTGGTTTTTGTGTATGGAAAACCACCGGGCTCTGGTTTCTGTGAAAACCACGGGGGGTCTGGTTTTCGTTAATTTCCCCCGGGCCTCGGTTACTGTGTATGGTACCACCGGGGCTCTGGTTACTTGTTTATGGTACCCCGGGGGTTCTTGAATTTCCCCCCGGGGTTGTTT